>CM033645.1:190084080-190147279 GCA_019512145.1 Engystomops pustulosus
ACGCCAAAAGACCTACTGAGTATTGTTGCTGACCATGTCCATCCCTTATGACCACAATGTACCCCTGTAACATCTGATGGCTACTTTCAGCAGGATAATGCGCCATGTCATAAAGCTGGAATCATCTCAGACTGGTTTCTTGAACATGACATGAGGTCAGTACTCAAATGGCCTCCACAGTCACCAGATCTCATCCAATAGAGCATTCTGGGATGTGGTGGAACAGGAGATTCACATCATGGATGTGCAGCCGACAAATCTGCGGCAACTTGTGTGCCATCATGTCAATATGGAGCAAAATCTCTGAGGAATGCTTCCAGCACCTTTGAATCTATGCCACGAAGAATTGAGGCAGTTTCTGAAGGCAAAGGGGGTCCAACCCGTTTATAGCATGGTGTACCTAATAAGTGGCCGGTAAGTGTATGTTTCTCCGTGTTCTGTGGTTTCCTCCGGGTCATCCGGTTTGCTCCTACACTGGTAACATGTAGGTAGGTTGATTAGATTGTGAGCCCCATTGGGGACAGGGACTGATCTGGCAAACTCTGCGCAGCGTTGCGTAATCTGTGTGCACTATTTACATAAAGGAATTATTAATTATTTTTCTAGATTTCTATATATATATTCAGCCTGTGAATCTGCAGCACAGATGGTCTCTGAGAACTCCCCCTGAGCCCTTGTGGCTCATTAGCATAATTACAAAAGTAGATTTTTAGGCATAACAAATATATGAAGATTACCACAGTCCCGGTGCCTGAATCTGTGAGTAAGTGTCCCTGGTTTATCATGGTGGATTTCCTTTAAATAGAATTACAAATTGAATGATGTACTTGGTGGAAATTGTTATATCTCTGTAATATGTAACGTGTGTATTGGTTGTTGTATAGGCTGTGGGATTATTACATTTTTTCCTATTCTTGATTTCACATTCTTCTCTTTGCACTTGTAGGAGTTGTACCCGGCCTTCTGCATCCATAACGGAGGGTCGGATCTAGAGCGACTTCCCACTGCCAGCACCTGCATGAACCTGCTCAAGCTTCCAGAGTTTTACGACGAGAACCTCATGAGGAGCAAACTGCTGTACGCTATTGAATGTGCTGCCGGCTTTGAGCTGAGCTGAGCTTAAAACCCCCCCAACAAGGGATTGGAAACTGGTGCCTAAACACAATTTCCCACAGAGATGTTTCAGGAATCCTGACGTTATCACATCGGTGAAAGATTCCAAATTTGTCATCGACTTCAATCAAAAAGAAAAAATCTGCTTGTTTGATTGAGAACAATTTTTCGGAGATAAAAGCACTAATGAAATTATGTCACCAATCTGCGATATAACCAAAGACGATCTCTTGGCTTAGTGCTGTTTGGATGTAAAGGCGCTGGTACCGTAGAAGAGGCATAAAACAGGGTTCGGATCATCAAGAATACAACAAGACAGAGCGAGGCGCGTTACCACCAATCCACCCTTCATCAGAAATAGTGCAAGAATTTTAACCCCATTGTCCCCCCCCCCCATCTCCCAACTATCGCCCTCATTTCTAGTATTTTATTTCTTCTTTCTATTAAGAGACCCCAATGGAGAGACTGGACTATGGATTTTAAGTGCTTCTGTACAATGTACATCATGATGACTACGATAAAGTTGTGAATATACAAAAAATTGCTTTGCTTGAGTTCTCATTACTGTACAGATTTTTTTATCAGATTTTTTTTTGTTGTGTAGTACAGTCCACTGTCATGGCTATGGAGGAGAATATATGGTAACATCTATTAAATATTATTTCAGACTCAAAAACTGCTCCATAGGTCTTCTGTATTTTCTATACTATGGAGGCAACTTCATTCTTTAAAAGGACCTGTCACCCGAAATAAACCCTCTAGGAGCACTTACTAAGTAAGCACTTCCCTAGCCCTACCCGCAGTGTTAAATCCCTAGCTTTATGAGAACATAACGATAAGGCAGCAAACACTGCAGTACATAGCGCTCAGAATGGTCCAGCTCCTCGGACCGCCCATTCAGGTTACAGTGGTCCGTTCAGACGGCTCACTGTAAGCCTGAATGGGCGGTCCCGGGAGCTGGACCATTCTGAGCGCTATGACTACACGTGTTTGCTACCTTTATCGGTAAGATCAGATAAAGCTAGTAGTTTAACACTCGGGTAGGGCTAGGGAGCTGCTTACTTTAGTAAGTGCTCCTAGAGGGATTTTTTTTCAAGTGACAGGTCCACTTTAAATCACTTGGTGAGATGCTTCAAAGGGAACTTGTCACATTGAAAAGAAGTGTAATCTTTAGAAAGCATGATATAGAGCAGGGGAGCTGAACAGATTGTACAAAGTGTCCTATCTGCAGGAAGCATGTTATAGAGCAAGTGGAGCTGAGCAGTTTGTACATAGTGTCCTATCTGCAGGCAGCATGTTATATAGCAGAAGGAACTGAGCAGTTTGTACATAGTGTCCTATCTGCAGGCACCCTGTTATAGAGCAGGAGGATCTGAGCAGATTGTACTACTGATGGTAGTCCGGTCTTCTTAGTGAGCTGGATCATTAACCTCCGCTCAAACAAAAGCCTTTTCTACTGGCTCCTGAATGGCTCCCCTATTAAATATATTAGCTTAGGCCAGTCAGTCACCACATGCTATCCCCTTTTAACCTGATTTTTATCGGGTTAAAAGGGCATGGTGAGCCGATTAGAGGTGGGGTTAAGTGAGCTAAGGCTCGCTGATGGGAGCTGTCTCCTGAAGTTCAAGCTACAACTCCTCTTGCCCTAGACCAGTGGTGGCGAACCTATGGCAGGTGCCAAAGGTGGCACTAGAGGCCTTTTGTGGGCACCCGGGCCATCGCCCCAGCACCAAACAGAATCAAAGAATCTTCCTCCAGTTCACAGCAACTAAAATATGCTGCTTTCAGTTGATTTGATACTTACTTCGCTACTTGGGACTTTAGGAAGAGGGAGAATGAATAGACAGGGCGAATTATCTTTAGAGGACTCCTGCTGGCCCCACGATTCTCTATGTACAGAGGGACACTGGAAAGAAGCTACAATGATGAAAATTTT
The DNA here is from genome assembly GCA_019512145.1 of Engystomops pustulosus. NCBI lineage: Eukaryota > Metazoa > Chordata > Amphibia > Anura > Leptodactylidae > Engystomops > Engystomops pustulosus. The sequence continues at coordinate 190,087,130 of CM033645.1, forward strand.
CCATTTCTACTGTGTTGCTGTCCTCAGGAGGCCAATATGAAGTTGTTGACATGAGCATAGGTAATAGTTACTGCTTTAATGTTTGGTTGGCACCTCGCACAAATAAGGGGGTTTTGGGTTCAGTTGGGCACTCGGCCGCTAAAGGTTCGCCATGGGGGTCATTTACTAAGGGCCCGATTCGCGGTTTCCCGAGTGTTACCCGAATCTTTCAGTATTTGCGCCGATTTTCCCTGAATTGCCCCGGGATTTTGGCGCACGCGATCGGATTGTGGCGCATCGGCGCTGGCATGCACGCGACGGAAATCGTGGGGCGTGGCCAAACAAAACCTGACGTATTCGGAAAAACCGCCGCATTTAAAAAAAAAAAAAGTGTTGCGGGACTCGCGCTTACCTTCACGGTCCGGCTTGGTGAAGATCAGTGCATTTCGGGGAACTTCAGCGCAGCAGTGCCACCTGGTGGACGTCGGAGGAACTGCCCTAGTGAATCCCGGCCGGACCCGAATCCACCACAGAGAACGTGCCGCGAATGGACCGGGAAGTAAATCTGCCCCATTGTGTCCAGCAGGCCTATGGGAGAGGCATCTGTTGTTATTTGTTTACTGATGTCACACTTACACAGTCATTTCAATGGACCCATTCACATGAAAGTGTTTTTCATGGATTCTGTGGAGGCTGTGAGCTGTAGAAAATAGAACCAGTTCCATTCCTGCTTCTTGTTTTGGTTCAACCCATCCCATGAAATTCTTGGAAACTAGGACAAAGTTTCAGTGGGTCCTGATGGTGTTCATCGTGACATCCCTGACATAACATTAATTTTTCTGTTAATATGGTGAAACTGACAAAATAAAACAATGCCCAATGCAGATGTTACATAGTTTGACGTTTATAAGGTGAAAGTCTATAGCAGTGAGTAAACTATAATGCAAGTAGTAAGCAGAGGTGAGAGATCCAGAAGACAAAGGATTAAAGGAAACCTACCATTTGATTTGAGCATTATGAACCAAACATACCTTGAGAATGCTGTAGCTACACTGATGCAGAAACTATCTTGTTTAATTCCTGAACCAAGTGGTTTTTCTCAAAAAACAATTATAAAATTCAGGACCTTGGGAAAGCTGGGTGTCTACATAAACACATGACATGGATCTTGGAACGGTCCAGAAGGGCTAATCAACCTGAGCGAGATGACTTGTACACAGCAGCTGGGGGATGGTGCAGCAATTGATTACTCTGTATGTCAAGAACAACACAGTGAGGATGTATCTGGCTTATGCTGGGTAGGACAAGGCTAGAGCAGATCATAGTTAGGGTGAGGAGAAGCCACAAGAGTGACAGAGCCTCATTAGCATAATTTTATAATAGTTTTTCTGCAAAATAATGGATCAGGGATTAAACAAGAAATGTTTCTGCATCAGTGTCGTCACTGCATTCTCAAGGTAGGTTGGTTCATAATGCATAGAAAGTAATGGTAGATTTCCTTTAAACTCCATCGTATGCATCATCTGAACAAGGTCTATGAAATATTAGACTCCTCATTGAAAACAGAAAAGTAAAAAAAAAAAAAAAAAGGAAAATAAATATAGGAAAATAAATAAAGGAAGAAGAGGGGAGAGAGAGGGAAAACCCTAAAGGTGGGAATGGGGGCACAGGAGATGGTGACACCAAGGCAGCCATTTCTAGTCTCAAGTCTTCTAACCGTAACCACGAGGAAGTGTCACAATGTCGCACTTAAAAACTTCATGCATGGAAGAGGTTGACTTAAGACTTCCATCGTCTGCCGTAGGGTTATGGGGAAGCTCTGGTGTCAGGGGATAACCGGAATAATGAATAATAAAGCATTACTAGGGGTCGTAGAACATTGCTAAGACTTGCCACTAGATTTGAAAGATCTAATCCCATAATTGATGAATCTGGACAATCCCACCAAATGAGTAACACTATGCCAGAGTTCTGCCAGGACCAACTAATCTCCCAAATCTCCAGAATTTTAAATGTTCTGTACCTAGAATTATGGATATGCTCTTTCTGCGGTGTAGAGATAACCATCAGATCTGATGGACGGGTGGTCCAGATTACACCCATTCTGCTCTTCAATACTGCCGTTCATAACTATGGGAGCGGTCGGCTACCTCGGCGCGCTGTAGACTGTTAAATCTGAGTGCGACTGTCCGGAGGCTCCATGTATTCATGCCCACTACACTTTATTGAATTAGTGGAGATTTTCCGTTTCGGAACCCAGCTGGTGGTGGTGGTGCCATGGTGTGGGGAATATTTTCTTGGCACTCTTTGGGCCCCTTGGTACCAATTGAGCATCGTTGCAACGCCACAGCCTACCTGAGTATTGTTGCTGACCATGTCCATCCCTTTATGACCACAATGTACCCTGTAACATCTGATGGCTACTTTCAGCAGGATAATGCGCCATGTCATAAAGTGGAATCATCTCAGACTGGTTTCTTGAACATGACAATGAGGTCACTGTACTCAAATGGCCTCCACAGTCACCAGATCTCAATCCAATAGAGCATCTTTGGGATGTGGTGGAACGGGAGATTCGCATCATGGATGTGCAGCCGACAAATCTGCGGCAACTGTGTGATGCCATCATGTCAATATGGAGCAAAATCTCTGAGGAATGCTTCCAGCACCTTGTTGAATCTATGCCACGAAGAATTGAGGCAGTTCTGAAGGCAAAAGGGGGTCCAACCCGTTACTAGCATGGTGTACCTAATAAAGTGGCCGGTAAGTGTATGTTCTCTCCGTGTTTCTGTGGGTTTCCTCCGGGTCATCCGGTTTGCTCCTACACTGGTAACATGTAGGTAGGTTGATTAGATTGTGAGCCCCATTGGGGACAGGGGGAACGCAGGAATGCACAGGAACACAGATAATCACCAGGAAGCTTTCCCTTAGGCTGTGAGGCACAAAGATCCGGCAGGGAACACAGGAAGAGGCAGGATTCTTAAAGGTGAGGTGTTCAGCCATTGCACCAATTAGCGGTGCGCTGGCCCTTTAAATTTTCGGAAGGAGCCGCGTGCGCGCCCTAGGAGGTGGGGACGCGCGTGCACGGCAGTCCGGGCAAGAGCAGGAGCCGGGAGAGGTGAGTGAGACCGGGCAGCAGTGGAGGCACACGGAGGAGCACGGATGCGCCCGCGATCCGAGACAGTACCCCCCCCTTCGGCCTCCCTCTCTTCTTGGGCCCGAGAAAACGTTGGAGCAGGCTCTTGTCCAGGATGTTATCCTCTGGCTCCCAAGATCTCTCCTCAGGACCAAATCCTTTCCAGTCTACCAGAAACAACCGCCTACCTCTCACTGTCTTAGTATCCAGGATCTCCTTCACCTTGAAGACATCGGTGGAATCAGCTTGTGGTGCCGGAGGAGGAGTAATTTGTCGGTTGAAGCGGTTGAAGATGACTGGCTTAAGGAGAGAAACGTGAAAAGAGTTAGGAATGCGCATGCTGGGAGGCAGACGCAACTTGTAAGCCACCGGGTTGATGCGGCTGAGAATTTCAAATGGACCCAAGAACCGTGGTCCCAATTTGTAGCTGGGGATCTTCAGCCGAACATACTTGGCGGACAGCCAGACCCTGTCACCAGGAGCTAAAACAGGAAATGGTCGGCGTCTTTTGTCTGCTTGACGCTTGGTCTGAGCTGTAGCTTGGAGCAATGAGGTGTGGACTTGCTCCCAGATGGCTTTCAGATCACGTACCAGGTCCTCCACCGCAGGAACATCTGCAGACATGGGTAACGGAAGAGGAGGCCGAGGATGCAGTCCGTAGTTAATAAAAAAGGGAGCAGAACCGGCAGAAGTGGAGTCCAGGGAATTGTAAGAGAACTCCGCCCATGGTAGGAGAGAGGCCCAGTCGTCCTGACGGGCAGAGACGAAGTGGCGGAGATAGCAACCTAAAGTCTGATTCACCCTCTCCACTTGGCCGTTAGTCTGTGGGTGATAGGCAGAAGAGAAGTCCAAGTTCACCTGCAACTGGTTGCACAGAGATCTCCAGAATTTGGACACAAACTGAACTCCTCGATCCGAGACGATGTGCCGAGGGAGACCATGAAGCCGGAAAATATGCTGGAAGAAGAGGCTGGCGAGAGATGGAGCAGAAGGCAAACCTGGTAGAGGGACAAAGTGAGCCATCTTCGAAAAGCGGTCAGTCACCACCCAGATAACAGTGTTGCCAGAAGATGGCGGCAGATCCGTAACAAAGTCCATAGCCACATGAGACCATGGGCTGGTAGGCAAGGGTAACGGCAACAGAAGACCAGCAGGTTTTAGTCGTGAGGGCTTGTTGCGGGCACAAGAGGCACAGGAACCCACAAAATCCCAAACGTCCTTGACCAAATCAGGCCACCAGTAGAATCGGGAAATTAAGGCCACAGAGCGCTGCACCCCAGGGTGCCCAGCCACACGAGAGGAATGTCCCCAGGTCAGGATCTTCTTTCGGAGACCAGGTCGCACATAAGTCTTGCCGGGAGGCAGCTGCCAGAGGTCCACTGGCGCGGCAAGCACAAGTCTCTCTGGAGGAACAATATGCCTCGGAGCAGAGTCCTCCCCCATAACATCAGAAGCACGGGACAAGGCGTCAGCCTTTATGTTTTTCTCTGCAGGACGAAAATGGATTCGGAAGTCAAAGCGAGAAAAGAAGAGGGACCACCGGGCTTGACGTGGATTCAAACGCTGAGCCGTCTGCAGATACTGAAGGTTTTTCACTGCCCGTCACAACACTAAGATGACCACAAGCACAGCACGCCTACAAGTGATGCACGATAGCCACACGCAGAATGCCACCCAGTAGGTACTCATGGAGATAGCAACAGGCACATGACGGGCAACCACAAAGAACAAGTATGTTAGAACAACAACAACACGATAAAAACCCACAAACAAGGGGCCACGGCAAAGAGGCGGAAGATAAAAACAAGTAAGACTGCGCCGACCTCACATACCCTGCACAAGAGCCTCCAAGCCTCCAATCGCGACAGGCGAGGTGGTTCAGGCACAAACGCAACATCAAAGTTAAAGGGCCCTATGCGCACAGGATCAGCGCAGAAACAAATCAGAACAGGGTTAAACATGCGCTTAAGGCGCCACCAGAGTAGAACAACAAAAGGAAATAAAGTTGTGGCATGACAATCATCTGCACCCCAGTGGTGCCGCCCACACTGATCCCAATATATCCTATACTGTCTAAAGAGCTGTATGGAAGGACCAGAAAGCGGTGACAGTAGGTACCCCAGATAGCGCAGGGCAAAACACTACAAGATCGGAATCTGCAATATGAAGCGATAGGGATAATAGGGGAGAGCAGATATGTCCCCAAGCGAAACAGAAAGTGAGAGCATAGAGAGGAGGAACAGAAACTTGACATTACACAACCAGGCTGGAAGAAAGGGTAAGGGTCAAGGGACAGGGGAAACCGAGAAAGACAAATGGACCGCGCATGCACTGATCGGGATGGTTGAGATGCGGAGCTCTGAGGCTACAAGACGAGAAGAACCTGTGGATCATGAAAAGTTGGTGGGAGGAAATACAAACCTGGTGACGAGCTCCTTCCCAGAAGGTCTGCCCATTTCTTTGTGTTCTTCGTCTGAGGCTACTTTAGACCCAGAATCAATATGGAATAATCCTCGTTTGCTGCTGAATGGGTCTTAGAGAAGAAACGCCGAAGTAAGAGTGCGCACCTTCGACCACTGTCTGGAGGAGAATGTCTCCACATACCAAACGCTGAGTGCGTCACCTCTACAGAAGCGGTGTTTCTCAGGTTACATAGGCCGGTGTTAGAACGGAAGCAGAGGCCAAGGCAGACGTCAGCTTAGCGAAAACCTCTTTCACCGCCGCAGGCCGAAATTTTAGGATGTGGCGTTCTTCTTCGTCACGCCACACTGGGAGATACGAGAAGATGAAATGTGGTATGTAATTGCCGGTAATAATAGCGGAAACCTCAGGGAACCCATCTGAAATAGACAGGACCTGTGTTTCCAAGGCATTTACCCAAGAGAAGGCTGATCACACGAAAGCACACTTAAGCACATTGGGCAATTTGTACTACCCTAGTACTCCCGTTCGCCGATTCCGTTGCGTGTGCATGCCGGGTGTGCCTAGTGGCACATACGATCGCGTCCGCCCAAAATCCCGGGCAATTCAGGTACATCGGCGCAATCGGGAATATCTGTCGGCACACGGTCGTTGAAAACGCAAGCGGGCCCTAGTATTAATACCCCCATTGTGTGACAAATTGTGTAACATTAAGTTCATTTGCAATGAGCACAGGTGATTAAAGCCTCTGCATAATTTGACCTCTCCGTCAACCTGCTGGCATCGCAGGGTCCGCAACCTGGGTCAGCAAGACAGCGTATCCAGAGTAAATGGATTGGTATCCGCCATCATGCTCCTCGACGCTGGGTTCTGGGGTTGCAACAGTTTGCTGCAAGATAGTTTGATGTTGTCCAGTTGATGGCCTTGTGCTGGCAATCTGCTGGATCCACGATAGTGAGAGATCACCAGTTCAGTAGCAGAAAACCTTTGTCAGGTATCCACAGATCTCTACTGTCATGATTCAGGGGGTTTGGAACCCACTGAACCACGGCGTAGTCTAATTGGTACCGGGTTTTCTCCAGTATCCGCCTCAAAGCGGGTTGGACAAGCTGCATGTGTACCACCATGTTCGCTCCACCAGCAACAACTGTTGGTGTCGTGTCGTGATGACCAAGGAGAGTGTACAATACGCGAGCGAGACAGAGTGTAGACATGCAGCACGGGAGTTAATGTCCGTTGATGTAACGGCGGCATTACTCGCGTGCTGGCCCTTAAGTCTTTACAAGAGGCATTGCAATCACAAGATGCGGGTACAGGGACCGCCGCTGGATCCAAGGAGTAGGAGACGTAACGCTGCGCACAGATCCAGGGGCACAGGAGGCACACGGTGCCAGTTGCTGGGACACCGTTAAATGTGGAGATTGATTCCTGTGGAAACACCCCTAATTGATGCCCTAAATCCATATTTGCCCATATGTTAATAGTAGTTTTGTGTATCATTGTACCCTGATATTTTTATTCCGGACACGCAAACACGATACTAACCTTATTTGAGCCCCCTTAAATTGCATAAATATTTTCGTCCTTTTTGCTGTTCACTACAAAGACCATTTAGAAAATGGGATAAAAGCCAAATACCAACTGCAAAGGTAGTTCATATAAAAATGTTCAAGATCTCAAATATGGGGAAACAAATATATATAGCTGTTAGTTTCTCATTACGTCTCTAATTGTTGGTTGAACATTTGTAACTAATTATCATTGATGCCTTTGTTTTTTTTTGAGCTGTTTTTGACCTCACAACAATGGCTACTCAAATAAGTATTTCAAAAGCTTTATGTGAACCCTTGTTTGCAGTGTTTGTGGCTGAGCATAGGTAGCCCTACTAATGCTATTGGCTTTATCACGATGGGAACAGCATATTTGAAGTGTATGTTGTATATCATTGGTAGATTTCGAGAGTTGGATTATATTGATTGAAACACTGTAAAATGTTTTGGACCCAATTAGAGAAATCCAGGTCAGGAAGAAGGTCCCCATGCACTGAATACTACCCATGAATGGACAAAAGAAGCGATTGGGCAGCCGCCCTACACTGAATAAACAGGTAGTAGATAATTACCTTTTTGCTCTGATTCGCTCAATGAAATGATTGTTTCCAAAAGATCCAAACTTCCTTCCTATTTTGGCAAAACAAATTTAATAAACAAGAATTCATTATATTAATCAAATCTCGAGATTATCCAGATTGAATCCAGGAATTGCAGAAGCCTACAATACAGCAATACCAGATCATGTAAATCCACATGACCAACTTTGGAATCAAGATCTTGACACTGTCTTTTTTGTTGTAGGAGCTTGCATGGATTTACCACAACATTCGATGTTGAATGCTATAATGAGCTGCCACCAGTTGGTAAGGGGGGGGGGGGGGGGGTGTCCCAACCGAGAATTATAGAAGGTATGGGTACCGCACACTCAAAAGTAGGTGCGACACCAATGTGCAATCTCCAATCCAATTTAATAGGATATGGAGACAAACGGCAACGCAACATAGATTCCAGTTTTCTTTTAATTCGATATGATATTTCAGGATCAGTGGATCTCTGGGCCACACCCGCGGTATATGGAACTAGCCGAAACCTGGGACCGAATCCAAGTGCCACCTGTTTTTCATCACAGCCAAGCCGCCCCGCAAAGCGGTTGGACTTGCTGCTGCGTGATACCACCAGGTCGTTCACCAGGCTCGCACTAGCCCTCGGTGGCAGCCGAGGTTGAGGTCCATAGCAGGAAGAACAGTCCTCTATACATGTCAGGCTGGGTCGGGTCAGGGCCGGCGCAGAGACGAGGTCAGAGCGGTCCAAATCCGGGGTCCAAAACGGGAGGGGGTGTCCGAGCAGGTGAGGAACGGAACACAGGCCCACTGGAACAGCAGCACCGGAGTAACTGGGACAGCGCCTACACATTACCCGGAGCGGAGAACACACATGAACGCTGAATACACAGGAACCAGAACTAATCACCACAAGCTTCCTTCTCTTAGTGCTGGTGAGGCCAAAGATCCGGCAGGGAACACAGGAGAGAGGCCGGATTTCGTAAGGTTAGGTGTTTGCGCCGCTGCAACCAATTAGCGGTGGCGCTGGTCCTTAATTTTCGGCAGGCACAACGCGCGCCGCCCTAGTAGGCGGGGGACCATGCGCACTGAGCAGTCCTGTGGAAGAGTCAGGCCGGGGAGAGTTAAGGAGACCGGGCCGCGGGGGCACACAGGAGCACAAGGAGTCACCCCGGTTACAGTACGGCACCCCCCCCCCCTTCGGCCTCCCTATCTTCTGTGGGCCTGATAAACGTTGTAAGCATGGCTCTTGGTCCAGTGATTTTATCCTCTGGCTCCCAAATCTCTCCTCAGCCAAATCCCTTCGCAGGATCTCATCACCAAACGAGAAAATAACCGCCCTACCGTCTCACTTGTCTTAGTATCCGAGTATCTCTTTCATTCACCTCGAAGACTCGGTGTAATCACTTGTTCGGTGCCGGAGAAGGGTAATTATGTTGGTATTGAAGCGGTTGAAGATCTGGCTTAGGAAGAACGGAAAGAAAGTGGAGGGAATTCGCATCGCTGGGAGGCAACGCAACTTGTAAGCCACCGTGTTGTGCGGCTGAGAATTTTTCAAATTGGACCCAGAACCGGGGTCCCATATTTAAGCTCTCGGATCGTCATTCCGAACATACTTGGCGGACAGCCAGACCCTGTCACCGACGGTGATAAACAGAAATGGTCGGCGTCTTTTGTCTGCGTTGACGCGTTGTCCGGCTTAGCTTTGGGCAATGGGTGTAGACTTGCCTCCAGTCTGGCCTTCAGCTTACGTAAGCAGTGTCCCCGACAGGCAGGAACTCTTTCAGACATGGGTAATCGGAAGAGGAGGCGAGTGGCGTCCATAGTTATAGAAAAGAGACAAGCCTGCAGAAGTGGAGTCCCAGGATTTGTAGAAAACTCCGCCCATGGTAGACAAGAGGCCGCATCCGTCCTTGACGGCAGAGATTCGAAGGTCACATGACTAGGGGTATAACCAGACGTGCACCTGTGTGACATCACATGACCAGGGACCGATTTCTATCCACTGGCAGTAAACATAGACTCTTTCTATTGAAGCAGCAAGCAGAGATCTAGGAAACTGAGGAATTGATACAAAAAGTATATTGGAAAATTGTCTAACTTTTCCTTACACAAACAATATCAATTATTTGCTGAAAGTGGACAACCCCTTTAAGCTGTGTTGGAGCTTTTGGCATCAAGTACTCCTATTCAGGCCAAGAAATATGGACTATATGTTTCCCCATATTTCCTGGACTGAACACTGCCTCGTGATCATACACATGAAGAATATCTGTTGCCTTTATATGGTAATACTCAACATCTGTAAGACTCCTAAATGTCAGTGATTGCAGCACATACCGAGGCTTGTAATGTGCAAAGCTCCGGAACACATGGACGCTGCATGCTGCCAATTACAAGCAAAATGATAACAATTCGGGAGGGGTAGTAGTGAGGGGTCAGCCTTGTTACAGAACCCTTTATGGCAGTGATGGCGAACGTTTTAGAGACCGAGTGCCCAAACTACAACAAAGACCCACTAATTTATCACAAAGTGCCAACACAGAAATTTTATTTGTGATTTATACTCCCTTCTCTGTCACAGTTTTCATTGATACCAGCCCCTGAGGATACCAATAAAGCAGAAAATAGTCCCAGGTATAGCTGTCACTTTAAAATAGCTCTGTGCACAACAAGTCCTGGGCTGTCTGGGACTGCAGGAAGATACCTGGAGTCATCTCTGGTGATGGCCTGAGTGCCCACAGAAAGGGCTCCGAGTGCCACCTCTGGCACCAGTGCCATATGTTAGCCATCACTGCTTTATGGGATCAAAATAGATAAATATTGACCGACCTAATAGCTATAGCCCCCCCCTCTTCCCCTCACTGGATTGGCAGAATATGATTTGTATCTTGTCACATTGACATTGTACATTCTGTTGGAGGGGTTGTTACTAAAACTAAAGATAACCTGCAGGGATTCTTCTGGAAATGCATTTGTGTTAATGATAGGAAAACTTGGCTGCCCCCCAGGTCCTGCCTGTTTTCTGTCCATACTACCAGTCAAATGTACAGTAAATGGAAACACAGTAGGACGGGACGCTTTGCATTTTCTGCAGCTCTTACTCGTACAGAAATGTCATTGCTTTCGACTGAGATTTCTACTGTTTTGGTAAAACCCATCCAAAGCTGAGTCTGGCTTTGACTATGGCATTAAGAGTGAGTTGCGGGGCTATGGTCTTCTAGGTCTTATTTGTTTGGGGACTCTCATATTTAGGGGATATTGTGTGGCTATGCCATGAGTGTCTTTCATGGGAAATCTCCTTTAGGTGGCTCAGGCACATTTAATAGCTAAAGAAATTCTACCATCAAAATCCATCCTGATAAATCGGGGCCTCCTTACGTCTAAAATCAACTTTGACAATTATGCTAATGATCCTGAAAGGCTACTGGGGCAGTTCTCGGAGTCCCTCTTTGCTGCAGATTCACAGGCTTTTGAACTGGCTCCCCCTCCCCTCTGCTCCCTCAGCACTCCCCCCCCCCTTCCCTCTGCCCTTTTTTATCCTCCCTGCAGCACAGGAAGTTCCAGCACATAGTGGAATGGGGGAAGTATTCCTGCACAGTGTAACATCCTGTGAATCTGCAGCACGAAGGGGCACTGGAAACCTCAGTAGCATAATTATAAAAGTTGATTTTAGAAGGAAGGAGGTTATAGATGAGAAATATAAGAAGATTGCCACAGTCACGGTGCTTGGATCTATGAGTTAAGTGTTCCTGGTTTATCATAACTTTAGTTTGGTCGTCAGCTCTTTCTCTCCCACCCTTTAGCTTTTGTCTTGAAGCTGCATTATTCTAAGCAATGGGGCAAACTACATCTGTATAGGAGCAGATTACAGGTAGTAGAGACCAGGCCTTGCTTATTGTCTGTACCGCACACCTCTAGCATCGCAGCCCCTTTAAGTGAGAACCTTCACTAACAATTTCCACATACAACAATTCACCTTTTTTAAGCAAAGTTCGCGGTAAAACTTTTTTACTTTGTTTTTAAGCTCTACTAATCTGTGATATTGCAGTAGGAAATAACTATGCCGTTATGTTAAAATGTCCCTGTCTAAACTCTTACCAGATAAGACAATAAATTGGCTGCTCTAGTCGGTTGCCGATCATTTTTTTTTTTTTTTTGTCACTCAGAAAATAAAAAGGTGCAAATGAATCTTTTATTTTATTTTTTTCCCCCATGTGTAAACTTTCAGTGCCTTTTTAATGAAGACTTTTAATTTAGTGTTTCAGCATGTGGGCTGCTCAGAAATTAATTGGAACTTTTGAAAGGTCTCGCTGACTTTTTGTGCTAAATGTAGGCGTTTGAGAGAAGAAATAATGTGCTGCTAGCTTAAAAATATCATGAACTCCTTAGAGCGGCACTTCACATGCCGAAGTCTTTGGAGGTTTAGTTTTTAAAGTGTTATGGCAGTGAATATGGTTATATGATTATATATTATTTTTCCTCAAATTCAGGTTATGTAACCAAACTGCTTAGGTGACCAATTTGAAATAAATCAGTGGCATCAGGTAATTTAATATCAGTACGTAATTGGGCTTTTAGACACTTCACTCGTTAACAGTCACTGACGGATATATCCGTCAGCCAGCTGTGAAGGGTGTATGAAGTAGGCTCACAGGCTGAGCCCTTTTCATACAGACATGGGGTTTGCTGCATATTTCAGCAAATACCCATTGCTAACTACTAGCACTGATTGCGGCTATTGACCCCTTGATTGCTGCCAGCAAAGATGCTGGCAGCATTTCAGACATTGCAGTATATGGTAGGTACAATCAGATCATCTGGGGTCTAAAAAATAGTTTAAAAAAAAATAAAATAAAGCCTGCTCATCTTGCACAATTGAGGTCTGTACAACGGAGTATGAAAAAGTTATTAGCATCAGAAGATGGCAAAATGAATATAATTTTTTTTGTACACATTGTTTTAATTTTTGTAAATGCATTAAAACAGAATAAAACCTGTTTAAATTTGTTATCGCCATGATTGTACCGAACCAAAGAATAAAGCAGACATATATCACTTGGAGCGCACAGTGAAAGTCATAAAAACTGAGTAAACAAGAAAATGATGCAAATTCACCACATTTTGGAATTTTTTTTCCAGCTTCTCGGCTGGAATAGTACACGGCATGGGATAATAAATGACGTCACTGAGTAAGTTAAATTTGAGCAAAAAATTAATGGTAAAAAAAAAAGTTGACTGAGGGTTAAAAGAAGCAATAAAAAATAAGCATATTTTAAAGGCCCTATGGTTATTACAAGGTTTATCGTAGCGTTATATATTCTTCAATAAGGTTGTCCCTTTGCAAATCACCCTTATTTTAAGACCTCAGCCCCGGCTTATCCCAGCTTTGCTTAAACTGTACTTGGTTTTCCAGATTTACTAGAGTTAGAGTTTTGGGGCCACTTCAGCTGATCAGCCCTTTTCTACCTGTGGCTGCCTGCTCACCTCCTCTTCAATCATTTGATAGGGAATGTTGCAATGGGCTCTAATACATCCAAGATAATTCAAAGCCCTTGTTTCCATAATTATATAGTTTATATGTTTGAAAAAAGACACATATCAAGTTCAATCAAGGAAGGGAAGGGATTGGATGAGGAAGGGATTTATGGGAAACAATTCTATATAACAATGTAATTTAGGTGTAAAAAGGCATCTAGACCCTTCTTGGAGCTCTCTTTTGTCCCTGCTGTGACCAGCGCCTGAGGCAGGCTATTCCACAGATTGACAGTTCTCATACTAAAAAACCCTGTGTTGATTTTTTTCCTTGTTTTCTCCAGACTGAGACAGTGCCCCCTTGTCTTTTAATTTAACCTGGAACAACTTTACGCTTTTTTTTTTTTTTTTTTATATAGACCATTCATATATTTATATAAATTTATCATGTCCCCACTTGGTCATCTCTTCTCCAGACTATTGCCCCACAATATCGAACTTGAAAAAGCAGTAGCCATAATCAGGCAATCTCATACCTACATCCACATTAGGCTCTGCTAAGCTGCGTCACTCAATGGCCATATTCTCTGTACTTTTGCAACATCACACCTTTGTCTCTTTTGTCTCCGGGTCTGTGCTGGGTGATGTGAGTGTTTTTTTTTTTTTGTTTGTTGGGTGGGTGTGGAAACTTATGCTTAACATCTGAGGCTAAGGATTGACCTTATATTATATATATATAATATATCTCACTGCCCAATAGGGACAGTAAGCACCAGAGAATGGATGGATGTTGCAGGAGCTGAGGATGCCCTCAAAGAGCTAAGTTCAAATGCTGTCCTTTTAGGGACTTAGAGAACCTCTTTTTTTTTTTACTGTATTAGAATTTTTTTTTGTTTTTTACTGTACATACCTGTTTATAGCACTCATGAGGCTGGTGCAGACCACATGCTGCCGATCACACACTACTAGACTAGTTATCGGAATTATTCAGTCCATATAGTTCCCTGTGACTTTGATGTGCCTAACAGGTCTCTTAGCCTATGTCAGAAAAAAAAATAAAATCAAAGCTGATCATCTTAGTGTTTTCTTTTCGTCTGTTTTTTCAGTCATTCCTTTCTGAATTTGCATTAGTTTGTGTTTTTTTTTCACATCAGTGAATTGTGTACAGGTCATTATCAGAGACCCATTGATTTTGATGGACAAGCCTGGTGTAAACATCGGACCCAAGTAGTGTATGCCCCGATTTTAACCCAAATCTTGGAGTTTGCATAATTTTAGATGAAATAGGGTGACGACATGTAAGTGACCTTTCAGCGGTTCCTTGTAGAACATCTGGAATGTTCTAAACTTCATGTTGCGACAGTCTTTCCTCCGCATTCCACGCATTGTTTTTTCATGAGAACAGCTGCTTTTGGCTCAAGCAGATTTTTATCAAATATAGAGAAGTGTTCTGCAAAAGTAAAGCGGAAAATTTACCATTACATCAACATAAGTAAATGTGTATTACCAAGCAAAGAATGTGTCTGCAAACATGTACTGTAAGTACTAATTATAACAATTACAAGGGATAATTTGCTGTTGTAACTTATTAACAAGATATTGACACTGCTATGTCCAGCTTCCTAAAGAGAGTCTATCACCTCCCCCGAGTATGTTATAGAGAAATAAGCATTAGTTTAAAAAATGTCTTAATTAGTTTTGCTCAAATTGTCTTAATTAGTTTTGCCCATGATTTCATTCCCAAGTTATTCCCATTTTAATCTGTATGCTAATGAGGCATTTGCAACGCTATTTCTGGCTGGACCTTCTCACCTCTCCATTATTATAAGGAAGATATTTGTCTTGTTAGAAGTACAGGGTGACACTTGTAGGAGAGGGAAGGGATTTAAAGGGCATCTATCACAGGATGAATGATTGTAAACCAAGCACACTAACATACTGCTGTGTGTGTCTTCTGCCAGAATCTGCTCTTTTTTTAGCTTCTTAGGTCCTTAGGTTTTTTAAGGCTTTTAAAATTATGCAGATGAGCCTGGGGGCTCCAGGCTCCATTAGCACCTTTGGAGTTAATTTGCATAACTTGTAAAGCCTTTTTTTCTTAAAAACAAGGGCATAAGAAGCTAAATGTAGGGTAGATCTTGCCAGAGGGGGCACACACCAGTATGTCAGTGTGCTTGGTTTACAAAACTTCATCCTGTGATAGATGTCAAGCTGGAATAGCAGTGGTCTTGGTGCTGAGAACTCTGTCAGGGTGCACCAACTGCCTCATTAGCATATGGATTAAACTGGAAATATTTTGACATAATGGACAAAAATATTAACCATTTGATGTGAATCGGTGCATTTCCCTACAACCTGCTGCTAGCAGATTAGAACAATTGGTGGAGGTGGTAAACTCCCTTTTGGTTGTGTTTGAAGACCACTAGGCTGTTGTGTCCCATTTTGGTAAATTAAAAAAAAAAAAAGGCCAGATGACATTATCCTGGTGCCAGTAAGGTTGAAAAGCAATGGCTTTACTGTTTGTAGTTTTGTGGTGTTTTTACCTTTTATTATATCCATTATTATATCCATTATTATATCCATTATTATATCCATTCTTTGAATTGGTGTAAACCGATGTAGATGAAAGTAATTCCACTTGGTCTGGAAGAAATGAGGAAGGTACTGGCCATGTTTTGGTTTCCTATGTTGTGTTCCCTGTGACTTACCATGTCTCCACCTCCTTGAGGGGGTTGTGAGCTGTTTACTTAAAAAGGAGTTTTTTGTTATATGGGGCACCAGAGGGTGAATAAAATAACAATGGCCTGCGCTCTGCTACAGTGCGGCACCTCCCGTCATCATTAGTCTTTGTATATAGAGGCTCAACAGTAACGTGGCTTTAAAAGATTGCACCCGCTTCAGTCCCAGCTACAGCTCATGGTGGGTGCCTGTTGTCAACCAGAGTTCCTTATAGTGTGCACCCTGCCACACCATTCACATAGACTCCAGTTCTTGAAAAGAGTAAAGAGCAGGCACTTGGCATCTCTCCTCATGATAGCAGGAAATCCCTTCAATACCAGACATGCAACCTTCCAAACCAAAGTAATTTAAAGTACCGTATATACTCAAGTATAAGCCGAGGCCCCCTATTTTACCACCAAAATCTGGTAAAACCTATTTTTTTTTACTCAAGTATAAGCCGAGTTTGGCTTTTCAGCACATTTTTTTGTGCTGAAAAACTAGGCTTATACTCAAGTATATATGGTAAATTTAAAGTAATTTGTACTATTGCCTTTTTTCCCCCCTCCTAAATGGACAATATTTAGCACAGGCAAAAATATTCTTCATGCGTGTATGTGTGTATGTATGTGTGTGATATTATCATGGCTTAGTGTATTGTCACAGTAGGTTTATGTCTCCCAATAAATCATTGCTCCATTGTAACTACAACATACACTTCCTTATACATGTATATTTTGTTTAATGGTTTCCCAGGCAGTGGGTTACGTTTTTTTTCCCATACAAAGCTCCAGGCAAAGGGCCTGTTTTATATTAACCATATATAATGCTGACATTTACTGAGCAGCCATTCTTTGTATAGCGAGAAGGATGAAATAACTTTTGGGAGGTTTGGAGAGTGCACTTACAGTACACGTTTCTGTGGTAAAAGCCGTGAATTTGGGAAGATTTATTATTCTATGTAATAATACAAGATAAGTGAGGAAAAGGGACGTTGCTGGTAGAACAAAGCCCCTCACTGGTGCAGTGTTGGGAGTCCTCTTTCCCAGCAAAAATATGTGTATGTATATAACACCTGCACGGGTATATGTATCGGATAGGATATATGACAATATTTAGTGACCAGAATATAGAATAAAATGACATTCCTATCTTGGATTAAAAAAAAAAAAAAAGGGATATGTCGTAAATGTCTAATGTGAATTCCACCTCCAAAACCTACAGCTTCCCCCACAATTCTCTAAAATTCCCCTTTTTCCTTCCTTTGATGTTTTTGCAGCAGCAGTAGTTCTCGACTGTTCACAGTTCTTAGAGAGTGGAGCTATATAAATCAGATATTTTCGGTGCCATATACGGCTTCATGTACATGAACGTGTTTTTTAAAAAAAAATTTTGGGAGGTGTTGCAAAAGTTAGCACACCTCCCTATATCTTTCTATGGGCTCGCACACTAAGCTGTGGTTTCTATGGATGTGAGCCAACTGCAAGGGCCTTAGATGCAGCAGGTCCTATTCTTTCTGGGTTTGTGACTCTCAAATATTTTTTTTTTTCTATTTTCACCGGCATGTGAACGGAGCTAATCCCCTCCGATGAGACACAGGTCGCAGTCAATGTTTGCAGTCTGTATAAAGCACATGTTATTTAACTATACCTATAACTTTGATAAATCCTAATGTATGAAAGCCTGCAGGACATACCGGTAGGACATATGATCTGGGCTGTTGATTCATCTACCGCTTTCAGGGCTTGCATTAGACTCGAGGCATATCAGCAGGTGAGGAACAGCAAAACCCATCCTATTTTAATAGTTTTTTTTTCCTGTGGCGACTTGTGAGACATGCTACCAAATTTGAAAGGGGTTGTGCATCCACTTTAAATGTTGTCTACCACCAGGATAAAGGACTGTAAACCATGAAATTTATATACTGGGGCGGCAGGATTCGCTCTTGTTTTAGCTTCTTATGACCTTGTTTTTAAGAAAGAAGGCTTTAACAATTAGCATATTAGATGTTGATGGAGCCCAGAGCCCCTCTGACACATTTGCATAATTTTAAAGCCCCCTTTTGTTAAAGGACATCTACCACCAGGATTGTAAATCAAGCACAATGAGATACTGGTGTATGTCCCCTCTGGCAGGATCAGCTCTTCATTTAGCTTCTTATGTCCTGTTTTTTTTTTAATCAAAAAAAGCTATTGGATTTATGTAAATGAGCCTGAGGGGCTCTGGGCTCCTTTGTTGTACAATCCTATATCCAAGTGGTAGATTTCCTTTAATACAATGGCATAAGAAGAGGGGGCACACGGCAGCATTTAAGTGTGCTTGGTTTACAATCCTTCATCCTTGGGGTAGTTTCCCTTTTAAGTGCTACATAAAATTTTCCCCTATCCACACAATAGAACATAACTTGCCAATTCAATCCACTTCATGTATTTTCTTTTATCAATGCTCAATAAAGAAAATGTAATCATTCTCATCTCCATCTATCATTCTTGTGCTACTATTGCATTCCTAATCTTGCTTATATGCGGCGGTCCGACCACCGGCATTCCCACCGACCGATCCACAAGTGATATCCTACCCTGAGGATGGGTTAAAGTAATGTGGCTGGACAACCCCTTTAAATGAATGTCAGATTTAAGTATTCTCTGTAGAAAACCTTCATAATTGGCCACACATTTTCACAATCCTGACCAATAACCACTGTGTGACATTGTGGATATTTTTGTAATACTTACTCTTCAAGTCCGGGGGGAAGGCTTGGGGGTTTTTTTTTTTTAGGCTGTAGAAGAAGGTTACCAGGAAAGAAACAAGATGATTGAAGTTTCTTATTTACTTACTTACTGCAAATGATTTCATAGAAACTGTTTTAACCAAATATTGACACTCGTAAAAACCACAGTGAGGAGACTTTCATCATGTACATGCCATCACTTTTATAGCCTTACAGTGGGATTTACAACCGGCATGAGAGGTTTATGATCTTGGTAGTAGTAAGCTTCAGTAACATATTTATACTTATTTTTATATTATATTTATGTATATATTTAGACCTATTTAGTAACATGTGTCTCTACTTGGAGGTAACCAGGATGTTTTACAGGAAGTATTTTGTAGCATTTGTACCTGCCTTAGTGCTGCTCCAGTATTTGCTATATAGAAATGTTTCTTCTAGTATGGCTTTTATATCTGCAGGCTGTCAACAGGTTTTGTAAATTTTTACCAGATTTCACTCTTCACTATGAAGTTAAAGTGGGGACAGTAGACAAGAAAAAAGGGCGCTGGATGTGTAGGTTAACTCAGGATAGCTGGATATCAATAATTTGTATAGGTGTACACTCACCTTGTTGAGTTGCGCAAAATGGCACAACACATATAGCAGGTATTGTTAAAATTGGAGCGGTCTGCAGCCTCTTGGGGTTCCGGTGGGTTTACCCGTCCGGTGTGGGAACAGTGAGTTTCTCCGATATGGGTTTCTATTGGATATCCCCAATTCGATCAAAGAAAGGCAACTGACGAAGAACCCGTTACCGGTTCGAAACGCGTTTTGCTTTTTATGTTTTTATTATATTTTGATTTTATATATAATAAAAAATACTAACGGAACGGACCGCGCCAAAACTTTCTTTGATCGAATTGGGGATATCCAATAGAAACCCATATCGGAGAAACTCACTGTTCACTATGAAGTTGAAATACATCCAATCTAATACAATGAAATAGATTAAATGATTGCCGCCTGGTGTCCATAGGGGCAGCTCTTGACCTGTACCTAGACATTCATGCAGTTCAGTAGTTCAGTGCCCACTAATTTGGGACTGATTTGACTTCACTGGACCCGATTACAGGCAGTAACCAGTAACCTTTACCCCATAGCTTGGCAGCAAAGAGTTCCCTAGCTCAAAAAAAGTCCAATGTGTTTAGAATAAAGATGTTACATCTTCAGTTTGGAGAGGTCCCAACTCTGATAGAGGGAGATCGGTGCATCTTTCCCAGTATAGGTTATGAGTACATTAGTGGGAGAAAACACCTCCTAAAGAATCATAATCTTGCTGCGGAGAAATAGACAGTGATTAGAAATAATATATATACCTAGGGATTTATTTTTAATTATTCCATTGCTTGGTGGCATGTCCATGGCACCCAGAGCACATGACTACCACCCTTTCCATCAGATAAGCCGGTGGTTTGTCTTATGAGAATAACGGGGCGACACTGGAAGAAGAGTGAAGTGATTTAGGTGGGAACAGCACAGTACATGGCCTGGGTGCACCAAACTGCCTCATTAGCATACAGATTAAACTGGGAAATATCTTACAAATGACAGAAATGATAAAGGTAGGATGGAAATCACAAGGCATTTTTTCTACACCATGTTGTGAGCGGGTTATAAAGCGAGGTGGTAGTCTCCCTTTAATGGACCACTATTGATCGCCTACCCCAAAATAAAGTCTAACTCTAACGCTTTCAGTGGTGAAGGGGTGCATGTGGTGTTCACTTTATTGTCAATGTAGAATCACATACCTTCTCTCTTGGTTTGGGCTGTTCTAGACTTGGTCACATAGGATGTAGGTTTATGTCTGTGGATCATTTCCATCTGTCCCCGTTCACATTGGGTAGCCTGTTTTCTTTATTACAAATGTCACATAGTCACGTCTAGGCGTCAGGTGAATGCCAATTTCTTGTTTCCGTCGCACTCCTCTGGGCCCCGTGCCAGCGATACTCCAGCTTCCATAGCTAATGATTGTCATTTGCTCCTCACTTCTATACGTGTGCCCGTGCTCAGGACTACGGTGACTTTAGTTTAAACTCTGGATGTCGTCTAGAATATTCAGCCGAAAGCCTTGGGATGTCCTCGGACACCTGCCTTGTTCTGGTGTTAGCGGATGAGGGTAACATAGCAAGTACATGCTGTATGAATACTGATCCGGCGGAGCGTGCTCCTAATTAGGGGAACATTGTGTTCTCCATCATGAATCCACAACTAGCCGGCTATTGAAATGGTGCTTCAAGTAGAAATGTAGAGGATCCGGAGCACAGATTGCTGCATGTCAGCTCTGCAGTCCTCATACTCTAATCCTTAATGTGCTTTCAGCGTCTGTATTATGTTTACTGAGTACAAGTGTAGTGTTATTTACTGATCCCTATCCATGGCACATTGTCCACGGAGCCTCCCCACCTGAGCCGACGCCGGTGTAGGCTAAAAATTACAGTGTAAAACTTTCCGACAAAGTTCTGCTGTAATGTGTTTCCATATGTTTTTATGTTTATTTTGTTCTATCATCTCTATTATTATTTTAATCCTAAAAGCAAAGCACTAGATGTAACTATCCCAGTCCTCCTCATGCAAAAATAGCAAAACATGGTCATTGGCTCGTACCGCACCCAGACATTCTTATAATGGGTGGGAGTCCAAGGGGTCGTATCCTTGTTCTATATACCGGTAATACACTTTTAATATACCTTTGTGAGTGTGCAGTATTTTGTGTTGTTGGACAGACAAAGAGAAGTACATGACATCAACTTGTGGAAAACCTTCCATTTTACCCCCTGTAAAATTTAAATCTTATTTATGGCTTTTATTTAGAGACATTTTATTATTGGTTTCCAATATCTTCATCTTCTGGTCTTGCAAAATTCCAAATCCTAATCTAGTTTTATCAGATTTATGAGATTGTTGTGTTCTGGACCGGGTCTGTTATGATATTACAAGTTTTGCTATTTGTTATTTTTTTTTACATTTCGTGTCTCGTTATAGTCTGATTTTTTTTTTTTTCCTGCTTGTGGATGGATATCCCTACAAGGACGTGTTTAGGCCTGACATAGACGGAGATATGTAGTCACTTTGACAATAGATCATAGATTTTGATTTGAGTTCAAAAGTTCTCTCTCCTTGTGCTCATTTGTTACAGACATCTGCTTGTTTTTGTGTGCTGCTGGCTCTGTACTAAATAGGAAGTGTATATCTGCTGCTATGGCTATTCCATCAGCCACCCCATATACACATGCACACTTGACATGCTTGTTTCGTGGACTATGGTGTCCCAAGGCTACTCTGACAGCAGCTCATCTCTATATAGAAGAGTTAGGCATGTTAATCCTCCAGTGACATCTGCCATCAGATTAGAGTCTGGACACGTATTAGACGGTAATCCAGTAATCTATGGGGTTAGTTGATATTTACCTAATGTGCATGGCTGTGTTTAAAGGAAATCTACCGTTTGATTAGTCCTGTCTGGACAGTTCAGGAAGCTCTGTGTAATATGTTTATGTACGGCAGCCAGTCTGCACCCAGCTTTCCCAAGGTTTTTTGAGCAAAACCACTGGGATTATGGATATGTTTCTGCATCAGTGTCGATACAGCATTCTCAAGGTATGTTTGGTTCACTATGCATAAAAACAAATGGTAGCTTTCCTTTAACCCCTTAACGCTCTGCGCCGTAGCTCTACGGCGCAGAGGTATAAGGGATGTATGAAGAGGGCTCACGGGCTGAGTCCTCTTCATACAAAGGTGGGGGTTTTTGCATAATGCATAAAACCCCCACCGCTAATAACCGCGGTCGGTGCTTTATTTCGATCACCACGCCCCCGAACGTCATCGGGGGGCGGCGATCGGTTGCCATGGTAGCCTCGTGTCTTCTTTTGACACGAGGCTATCTGGCAGCTGCAGATTCGTTACAATGAGCCAGTGGCTCATTGTAATGAATGTGCTGCAAAAATGCCATATATTGCAATACAGAAGTATTGCAGTATATGGTAGCAACGATCTGACCATCTAGGGTTAATGTACCCTAGATGGTCTAAAAGATAGTGAAAAAAAATTAAAAAAAAATAAAAAAAATTAATAAAATATTAAAAGTTCAAATCACCCCCCTTTCCCTAGAACGGATATAAAACATAATAAACAGTAAAAATCACAAACATATTAGGTATCGCCGCGTCCCAAAATGCCCGATCTATCAAAATATAAAAACGGTTACAGGCGGCGGTGACCTCCGAGGCGGGAAATGGCGCCCAAATGTCCGAAATGCGACTTTTACACCTTTTTACATAACATAAAAAATGAAATTAAAAATGATCAAAATGTCGCACAGACCTCAGAATGGTAGCAATGAAAACGTCGCCTCATTTCGCAAAAAATGACCCCTCACACATCTCCGTGCGCCAAAGTATGAAAAAGTTATTAGCGTCAGAAGATGGCAAAAAATTTTTTTTTGTACACATTCGTTTAATTTTTGAAAATGTATTAAAACACAATAAAACCTATATATATTTGGTATCACCGCGATCGCACCGAACCAAAGAATAAAGTAGGCGTGTTATTTGGAGCGAAGAGTGAAAGTCGTAAAAACCGAGCCCACAAGAACGTCCACGTGCGTTTTTTTTTTCAATTTTTCCACATTTGGAATTTTTTTTCAGCTTCGCAGTACACGGCATGTTAAAATAAATAACATTACGGGAAAGTAAAATTTGTTACGCACAAAATAAGCCCTCACACAGGTCTGTACACGGACAAATGAAAAAGTTATGGATTTTTGAAGTTGGAGAGCGAGAAATGAGCCGAAAAACCCTCCGTCCTTAAGGGGTTAAGTCCCTTTCAGACATTGCAGGTATGTGCCAGAGTTTAGATTAAATCCCTTATGACAATGTACAATATAATAAGTGAATATGCATCCAAAATCCTCAATCCCACACAGTGGGATTCTCCATGTTGCAAAGTATTTGACCATATCTACCCTTATCCCCATCAGCTGCATATGATGCCATACGCCAGAGTTATTAATTCTTATGGGGTTCTCAGCTCTAATATGGATGTCCCCCCAGAAGGTTATGTTTTCTAGAAGTTTCAAAATGTTTTCTCTCTGTGTGGTTATACCTGAAATCCTGATCTAACGAAAGTTTAAACAATCTTCCCATATAATTTCTGTATCAATTCCTTGCGGTTTTCTAGATCTCTGCTGGCTGCGATTTAACAGTTAGCTTCATTGTTAACTTCTGGCGAATAGAAACCGCTCCCTGGTCATGTGATGTCACACAGGTGCACGGCTAATTATATTAATCAGAGTGCACCTGTGTGACATCACATGACCAGGATTGTAATGAGCTGTGCACCTGTGTGACATCACATGACCATTATTATAATGAACTGTGCACCTGTGTGACATCAGACGACCAGGGATATAATGAGCCGTGCACCTGTGTGACACCACATGACCAGGATGATAATGAGCCGTGCACCTGTGTGACTTCACATGACCAGGGATATAACGAGACGTGCACCTGTGTGACATCACATGACCAGGGATATATAACGAGCTGTACACCTCTGTCTTTCCATGAGGATTTCCAATACATTTTCCGTATCTTTTCAGATTGGATTGGGTATTTCCAATCTGTGTGAACATACCCTTATGACAACGCACTGGTCACTAAATGTCCCTGAGGTCCTATTCCTAAGCCGCACTGCGCTATAAGAGCTTTATGTTTACCTGAAGATTCTATGGGATTACAGATGATTCAGTCTGAAGACTGGGTGATCGCTGCGCACAAAATATTAACTTACCCAACGTGTGCAAATACAGGGGTTAAACACCAGTGTGGGAGTCTCTCCTCCTCGTCCCCTCGACGGGTGCTCGCTGTAATTGTGGAGTCTTCCTTCATGTTTCTATGGCAACTAAGAATCCGAATCCTGAAGGCCTGTGTAAGGATCAAGAAATTGTGAAGATGTTTGTGCTCATTTACTAAACATATGAGTGTAATTGGACGTCCGGGGATGATTAGTGGGATTTGGGCTCCGTAGCCTGGAGGGCTCTCATGGTGTACAACGATGATGTGATGAAATCTGCAATGCATCATGAGGAGTCCTGGAGCTACTCACCTTTTAGGTGCTGAGGTATCCTATGGGTTAGAGGTCGTGGTACGAGTCACATCCTGCATTCCCTTCCTGTTTAAGGACAGTTCAGACTTCTGAATACTTGCACCCCAGTGGATTAGGCTGGATATAGATATATATTATAATATATCTGGCACTCATAGGTCCTATACAGACACATGGAGTTTGCCGTCATATGGCACCGTGCCATACCAGATGTTATCTCTGAGAAGAATTACATACAGGAAATCGGGGGCAGGCAGATATTCAATGTATAGTCTATGTAGTCTATGCTGCCATATTACAGCTCCATCCTAAATTGGCACAGGGCTGTAATACCGTCATATTCATGATCCTTAAAGCCGCCAGCTTTCTCCTTACCATACTAGCACCCCCTCAGGTAGGTTGATGTAGGTATGATCAATCCTTTCTTCTAGCCCCTCTCTCATGTTAAATTTTGCCCATTCACCTAGAAAACTAAATTAACTCCAAAGTCCTATGCAAAGCTGTAAAGAGAATCAAGGTAGACTGAGATGAGTCAAGTTTAGAGGCTGCAGGGGGGTTGTCCCTTCAGACGTCACTCGTCAATCTTTGGTTCTATAGCACCTATGTTCTGGTGTCACATTTAAGATTAAAATCTTCATTGTTCAAATCATTTGGGGGTTCTGCGATTTACAGAACTGGAGATACAGGCAGTAAAAGAGAAAGCAGAACTTTTATCAGATAACAGCTGTAGAAGCCCTGAAATCGCACTGCCTTGTGAACCGCCTGCCTTGGGATTATTATCCCCTCTATTCCAGCTCCACGGGGGAAGAGTGGAAGAGTGGGCCGACCCGGGGCAGGAACGCACCACACTACCTGCCATGGATTTTGTGCAAAACTACCCATGCTAGCAGATGCGTAGTTTTCACTGCCGGGGCAGTCACCTGCTGGATAGATAAAGAGGCCTAAGCCTCTCGATGTATCCAGAGCAGTGGGGCTTCCAAAGTCCCATGCATTCGAGTATGATAAATTTTCCCTATTGGTCATAATGTGAGCTGCAGGTAAAAAGAAAAACATTTCTGCCTTTTTTTTTTTTTTAATTGTCTGTATATCTGGCTCTGTAGCTCACAGAACGACAAGCCTGATGCAGTCTGAGAGATGAGATTCTTCGCTTTAAATACCTAAAATCCAAGACCTGAGCATCTGAAGTGATTCTCCCCTAAAAAGTGACTAATCTCAGGCAAAAAGTGACTCTTGGCTCATTTGCATATGACTTTGGAGGTGATTTAACAAAAAAGAGGGATTGTCGGAAAGGACATTGTGCACAGTATAAAATTTTACTTATTTTATAAGGATTTATTGGGTTCATCCAAATAAGTTTAGTATCTAGGGCCTGCCGGCTGCCCCAGCCCATCTACTGCTGATTGACGGCATACTCTCTATGGGGGCATAGAGAGTAGGCTGTCAATCAGTGGTGCACAGCATAAGCCTGCAGCTCTTAAAGAGGTTTTCCACAAAAAAAGTTAGGCCCTATCCTTAAGGAGCTGACAGAGATTGCCGTTAGGCCCTATCCTTGAGCTGACAGATTGCCGTTAGGCCTTATCCTTAAGGAGCTGACAGAGATTGCCTTAAGGCCCTATCCCAATGGAGCCAGCGGAGATTGCCTTTAGGCCCTATCCCAATGGAGCCAGCGGAGATTGCCTTTAGGCCCTATCCCAATGGAGCCAGCGGAGATTGCCTTTAGGCCCTATCCCAATGGAGCCGATGGAGATTGCCGTTAGGCCCTATCCCCATGAAGCCGACGGAGATTTCCGTCAGCTCCATAGAGGTGAATCTTAGGGAGCGCTGAGGGGTCCAACGGAGGTACCTGGGACCCCTCGTTCTCGTGATCTGTTGGGGTCTCATCACTGAGGCCCCACCGATCAGCAAGTTACTTGTTTCATGGAAAAACCCCTTTAAATACAAATCACCCATTGTTGATAAAGTGTATTTCTGTGTATTACTTCAGGACATTGAGTGACCCAGCAGATGGAATCCAGGTCTCCCTCATTAGCCTTTGCAGCCCAGTGTTGGTTCCCTTGCACAAAAAGATGACTATGCAAAATTGTGACCCCCAGGGAGTTTATATCGCGTCTTAACTTGTTCCCTGTGATGTTAGTGGTGATGTGTCCTGGTGAATACATGGATGTGGGATGTGCAGTGATGGCTGTTATCCAGTATGGTGAGAGCTTGTTGCACAATGTTTGCAGCTTGTGTGCAGCTTCCTTGTCCCCTGGGGCTCTGCTTCTTTATCTTTTGCATCGTCATGAAATTGATTACATTTTCAAGGAAATACTTTGTTTTTCAGCAAAAGGGAAACTTGTTGCATCTTGTTTTGCTGTTAAATTATTGACAAGATTCCTATAGAGTTGTATAACTTATCAGCTACAAGTGCAAAGAGCGGCGCGCCGTTATCGCCTATAATGCAGGTCTGTAGACGTATAGGGGCTTATTTATGAAGGGTCAGCGGATGCGTTTTCGTTGCATTTTTCTGGCGGTTTTGGGATTTGCGCCGCTGTGACAGGTATTTAACGGTATTGTGTCGCACGCGATCGGTTTTTGGCGCAGCTGCGTCGGCTTTCAGTGGACAGAAATCGAGGGGCGGGCTGTCGGACGATCCAACTGATTCGGACTGAGGGCGGGATTTAACTTTCATTCAATTGTGTCGCAAGACAATGCACTTACATGCATCGGGAAGAAGGTGAACTCTGTGGGACCTGAGCGGGAAAGCGACACATGCAGGATATCGGACGCACAATGTTAGTGAATAGCGGCACAGTGCATTATCGTCGGACAATGCACTTTTGGTGAACTCCAGCAGATGGGTAAGTAAATGTGCTCCGCAGGGTGAGAGCAGACCACCTACCTATGTCATCTGGAGCCACCTCATGGCTATACACAGCTTCCATAAATTTGTAACACTTGGGATTTTTCCTCAGCAGGGGCTCATCTACAGCACTGACGGACACATCTGACAGATATGCAGTACCAGTCCATATTTGTCAGTCTAATGGGGGGTCTTTTCAGTGGTTGTCACTTATAAGACTGCCCTATGGACTCTTTTGGCAAGGATGGGCAAAGTGCATGAATTTCAAGCTCTTCTGAATGTTTTTTTCATAAAACGTTATTGATTTGGCTACACATAGGACACAATGTACAATCTGCTCTGCTCCTCCTGCTCTATAACATGCTGCCTGCAGATAGGACACTATGTACAAACTGCTCAGCTCCTCCTGCTCAATAACATGCTGCCTATAGATAGGACACTGTTTACAATCTGCTCCGCTCCTGCTCTATAACATGCTGTATGCAGATTGTACATAGTGTCCTATCTTCATGCAGCATGTTATAGAGCAGGAGCGGAGCAGATTGTACATAGTGTCCTATCTACAGGCAGCATGTTATAGAGCAATAGGAGCTGAGCAGATTGTACATAGTGTCCTATCTTCTCAGCTCCTCCTGCTCTATAATATGCTGCCCACAGATAGGACAATAAGTACAATCTTCTCAGCTCCTCTTGCTCTATAACATGCTACCTGCAGATAGAACACTGGTTTTTTTGTTTCTGTTCTCTAACTTGCTGCCTCGAAATCTTTGGTAACCTTGGTAGATATCACAAAATGATAAGATTAAAATAGGATCTTTATGCAACTATCGACTCATAAATGCTATCTTAGAGTATATTCCTTTGTGGTATCGATGTAGTAAATCTGTAGGACACAAGATTTTCTGTTCTTTCCTTATTGACTGTAACATGTCACCAGCTATCACACCACCAAACTAGCAGCTGCACAATTATTCTATACTCATTTATGTTAAAATTCACTCGTCTTCTTGTAACATAATTATGCTGGGAAGGGTCAGTTTTTGCTTGAGATTAATCACTTTTAGAGACTGGAAGATGAGCTTCATTTAGATGCACGAGTACCACCAGTGCTGCTTTACAGTTTCTAGTTTTGACCCTGTAAAGAGTATTAGAGAGTGAAACACGTATACAATCCAGGACTGAGGAACAGATGGTGATATAGGACCATGTTCAGACCTGAAAATAAGGACCCATTAGGTCCAGAAGAAGACAGAAGTCAATATTGAGAACATTACTTGAGAATGTTGACCCATTTTATAAATGTTTGGTTTAGGACTCATAAGCCAAGTGTTGGTGTATTCAGTTTTTGACGTTTTTAGGGCTCACCCCTTCACCCGGTAATGATGGCTCTATTGGTATCCTGCAGATGAGATGGGGCGAGTAGCATTGATTCAGCCAATGACACTTGGTCGCAGTGGACCACCCATGGGACATTGTGTAGGTCACTTGGCTTCCAATGAAGGTCCCTAAGAGACTGGTGTCCAGACATGATATGACGCAGCTTATAGATGTCCTCTTTCTAAACTCTTGTCACATTTCTTATAGGTGTAGCAGATGAACTGGCCCTCGCAGAAGAATGTAGACGCCGGGGACAGAACGCTTTGCCATCAAGCAGTAGGACGACTTCCAGACCTCACAGACCTCCTGCCCTTTCCAGGCACGGTCACACCTACATAAGCGATGAGGAGGAAGACGAAAGGCTGCGAGCCTCCAACCTCTTAGGAGAGCCTCTTGTTTATACCTCAGGTGTGCAAAGAGAAAATGGGGAGGGGGCGACAGGTGACAATGTGCATAGCAGGCAGTCATGTAAATGCACAACGCTGCCTGAGAAGAAGGGCAAACACTGCTGCGTCGTATTGTAATGAAACCTGTTCTACAGGTCTATAAACACTGCTATCACACATATGGATGCTACTACATATTCTTTAGGCATTGCCCCTAGTTGGATTATGGAACGTATAAAATACATTTGTAGGGATTGGAATATAGTAATACCTAGTAAAGGCAGAAATGTAAAGAATGAGATGCTGACTGCCTGCTGCCACCACTAGAGGGAGCTTTCCCTGTACTGTATATTGGTATGTAATAAGCTCCCTCTAGTGGTGGCTACAGGCCACAGGCAGTTACATTCCTGCCTCCACAAAGGTTTGATTATTGGAGAACGACCCATTATATTTAGCGTGAATGTGCACTTTAAAACATATGTTGATTTGGATCTATGTATCGGGGAAAAGAGAAATGTGACTGCTATTATTATATGTTAAGAAAAAATAGTTTATAAAGAGCATAACACTAAGACATGCCCATCACTTTATAATTAATGGGGGGGGGGGGTGGCGGCAAATCCTGGGATCCTGACAGATTGCATGACAATGCTTTAGTTTTTATTCTGCTTATTGCTACAACTTTAAGAGGAAAATTCGATAGTAAAGGGAACCTGACAGCCACTGTTCCCCATTAAAGTACCAGCCACTTGGGCAGGGTATAAGATGTTCTTTTTAGAATTCCCTCTTCTATGGGATATTTCACCCGTTAACCTATAATGAGATCTCTTCCATGGGAAAATTTTTTTCCAGAGGTGAGTCAAGTTGAGAGGCAGGAGGGGAAGAATCAGACCTAGCAGCTAGACCGATGGTTCTGGTGTTTTATCTTTCAAACCACAGACTTGGGGTTCTGTGATCTATAGAACCGGAGATATAGGCAGGTACATTCATAACTGCAGATCCCATTCCCACCCTTTTCTTTAATTCCTGTAACTCTGGTTCTGTAGTGCCCAGAACCACAGATGGCAGATGAAATTCATGTGGGTCTTGGGGCCTTCCTACTCTGTGCCTGTAATTTTTTTAAATTTTTTAAATTTTTTTTTTTTTAAACCTGCAAAAACTTTGCAGGTTTTTACGTGAAACTACACTGAGGTAGGCCCCATAGTACGGGGCTCCCAGGACCACAATCCTGATGTGGTTTAAAAGATGATTTTCTTTTCTTTAACATTATACCAGAATCATGGTGCTATAGAAACCAATATATATGCTTCTAAATTAAAGGAGAATTCCCATCTAGGCATTCACATTTAATTTATCTGATATTTATTTATATATATATATATATATTAATTTACAGTAATTGTATGACTGCATTTATGGGAAATAATCTTTATACAGGGACAGTTTTTTTTAATAACATCCAACTGAAGAAATGTAGGTATATGGCAGATGTATTAAATTAAATGTGAATGCTGAGATGGGAATACCCCTTTAAGCCCCCCCCCCCCCCCAGCCTCTGAGCCTGACTCATCTCTAGTGTTTCTGATGATTTTCACAACATAGGTGGAGACTTATTTTTATAAGTTAAAGGGAATTCTAGAAAAGATATATCAAACCTTCCCTGAGGGGGTTAATAGCTGGGTAAAAGTAGGTGGCAGGTTCCCTGTAACTATGCTGCATATATATTCACACTGTACTCCTATCAAAATGCAAAACTATGGCAAAACTGTATTATTATACGTGATATTGTATGAAATCTGCCATCCCTATACCGGCCCCATCTATGGTGACACATGGGCCATTTGATAATGAAATGTCTCTTACCGTAGCCCCTGCAGTTTTGGATGGCACCGTGTCTCTGGCATCGCTGTGGCAGAGTGGATTTTGCATGTTCTTCTCCCAATCAGCTTTAACTTATTCTGTCTTGATCCTAAATTCATCCTAAGTCCCTTCTTAGAGCCGCACAGTCCAGCGTAATCCTCTCTTTGGCTTGGGATGGTTTGTGCTACGTTGGCCGTAACCGTTCTTATAGACAATTGCAGTATAGAGGAGCGGTGGCGTGTTCAGTCGGCAGGTGACGCCTCGGGCTGCCATGTATAATGAAGTGTTAAACTTTCTCCGGCTGCAGAGGACAGGTGATAACATGATGGAGGTATAAGTGCTGGAACATGTGCGCCACCTATAGGTGACATGAAGAAACGCACTATGTCTAGTGCTTGGATATAATAATAATAATTCTTTATATAGCGCCTACAGATGATGGAGCGCTGCACAGAGCTTGCTAAATCAGTCCCTGTCCCCAATGGGGCTCATAATCTAATCATGATATAACACACAGAAATACTAACTGCAAGTTTGGAAAGGAGGAGGGGGCTCACTTTTTTTATTGTGCATTTCCTTAGTAATCCTCCCTGCATGTCATATTGTAATCCACTCAATTCTAAAAAACACTGTGGAAGTGGAAGGCTACCATAGCGTATAGCAGAGAACAACACAAATAAAAAGGCATTATTGTTAATGTAAAAGGGGTTTGTCTTTGGCCCCTTACATGTCAGTCTATTGATTTGCTCGGATCACAGTAGGAGATACTGATAAGCGTATGCAGTGATTGATAGGAGGGGGGTTACCGAAGCATGGCCGCACCTATATGTACATTATTCACTCTGTTACCGCCCTTCTTTCAGACCTATGACTCATCAATGTAAAGTAAATGTATATTTAAACATTAGTGGTGCGTGGAGCCGATGGGAGAGGACTGTCAGAAGGAATTTATGTATGTTAAAGGGGTTGTCCAGCGTGTAAATGAATAAAAATGGCTGCCTGGGGTAAATGGGTCTTACACTAAAACCAATGGAGCTTTGGAGAAAACAGCAATTTTGTAACCAACTTCACTTAAAATGAATCAAGTTTTCCAACAACAAAAATCTAACGTTTTTTTATAGCAACACTTTAAAAAAATGTTTCCATTGCTGCCTCACCCCTTACCTGAGTATATGAGAGACCTTCACTTCCCAGCAGTGCGACCTCCTGTATCCTCTCATCAGACACAATCATGATGAGATTGTCTCTACTTCTGTGCTGTCTTTTCTGTTACCCATGATGTATCAGGAGGGCATCACATGGGTATTTACAGGCCCTCTCTTCCTGCTGTTGGGCAGTATAATAATCCCTTCCAATATATTCTCCTACAAGATCTGAAATTGCAAGTGGTGAGTGTACATCCAGGTGACTGTGCTGTTATCTCTATGACTATAAGGCCCCATCCACATGACCATATGGGGCCGGTGATTGTGTATAGCCGTATCACAGCCCCCATAGAGTTCTATTGTAACCTGCCAGGGTGCGGTGAGCACAAAATGTGTCACCACACCGTGACAGAGCTGCTCGGCTTCCTATGGAGAGGGGAGGAGTGAGGGAGCACCTCACAAGTGTTGGACTCCCAACAGTCTGAGAATTGGGGTCTAATCTTATAGATGGGTCATCAATATCAGAAACGTCACATGAATACAGGCTGGACCATTAGAGAGCTTGTCTGCAGCTTTCTATGTAAGATTACCGTATACATTTCAGAGTATAGATGCCAAATGTTTGAAATAAGAGTGAAAAAAGTTCAGCCAAAAGCACATGATCGCAGTAAGAAATGCATCCTAACGTGTCTCTAGCCTTAAAGAAGACTTAATATTTTACCTTTTTGGCTCTTCCCTCCCCCTTAATAATGGGATTTGATAAACCATCCTACATAAAAGGATCTTTCTAATGGATGTGCGGAGCCTCACTGTCTTATACTGTAGATCAGTGCTGGCAAACCTTTTAGAGACCGAGTGCCCAAACTACAACCAAACCCCACTTATTTAAATGCAAAGTGCCAACGTGGCAATTTAAGCAGTAATATGTTGCTACCTGTTTTGTCACTGCTTTTAATTGTATCGGCATCCTGAGGACACCAATACAGTGGAAATATCATTACCAATATCATTGCAAATTATCCCTGAACAGGAAGAATTGTGGGGCACCAGAGCAGGAGCTCCAATAATAACACAGCCTTGTCTGCACCTCCTTGCCCTTCTTGTAGTCCCAGACAGCTAAGGAAGGATGTGTAGCTTTAATAGCCCTGATCACAGCACATCCTGGGTGGCCAGGGACGGCAGGAGGAGGTTTTGAGTCCATTATGGAAAATCTGTGCTGGGGTGATGGCTTGGGTGCCCACAGTGAGTGCTTCGAGTGCCACCTTTGGCACCCGTGCCATAGGTTTGCCACCACTGCTGTAGAAGAATGGTGCAATGGATGCAAGTAAATGGTAATTTATTGGTAAATGTTGTCGACTTTAAGGACTGTAGGGACAAGAATTTTGCTTTCTTTTTATACCTGTACATGAAACCTCACAACAAAGTTGTTCATCGACCGTTTTTTCTCAGGACACAAAGAAGGAAGCAAGAGGAAGAGACAGAAGCACCGAGAGGAGCAGAAGAAAATCAAGTCTTCCAAACCGTACCACTAACGTGGCACCGCAGATCTACATACCGTACACCGAAGAGCACCACCGTTCCATCGCAACGTTACCACCGATCCTGTTTTTTGTATATATATTTTTATTTGATGCTTTGTCACCTTGTTAGACTGAAGTTAAAGTACATTGAGTAGAGACGGCTCCTGCCGCCAGGGGGGCCCAACCTTCTGCACGTTGTGAATTAGTTTCCCTCTGCTGCGGCGTCTTATCTACTCAGCAAATGTGAAAGCCCCGGCGCCCAGCATAGGGAAACTTATCCACGCGGTGTAGGATAGATTGCAGTGCCCTTGAGTTTGGTCATTGATCCTGTTATTTCCCAGAATTGTTAGGGGTTTAAATTATATTGTGGTTGCACTAGATATTTTTTGTTTCCTTCTCTTTTTTTTTTTCAGTGTATAAAGCAGCCGGTACATAACATGCTTAGTAGTGAGGGATTTCAGTAGGACTGGTTTGCCAATGCTTGTTATACAATATAAACTATGTACCCTGCCTTGGAAATAAATGTGCCACACTGGCTCATGTGGAATGTGGTCCGTGTTTTCATTGTGTTATCTATTGTGTTTTACAACTAAAGCCTACTTTGTGGGGGCTAGTGAAATGGGCGCACAGTTTGCAGCTGTATCACAACTCATTTAGAGGACTATGGTGCTCGTTCACGGTGCGGTGGGCACTGTGACCAAGCTGGGCAACCGCACCACAAAATATAGGACGTGTTCTATATTTTGATGTATTTATGGTGCGGTCTCTCATACCTTCACCCTCCGGCACCTCCCGGGTTATTGCCGGATTGAGAACATGATCACAAGCATGAGGCCTTAGGCTAGGTTAAAAGCAAACATTGTTCTTAATTTCACTGGACCCATGCACATGCAGATCCGCGTGGAGGCTGTAGAAACTCAGAGCAGATCCTATTCCTGTTCGTGTTTGTGGCTCCTTTTGTTCTTGAGTTTATCTGCAAAAACCTGTCCGCAAATAGCTTTTTCTCCTGTCCAGTTAATAGAACTTGGACTTCTCAGCCGAGCATGCATGTGTGTGTATGGTCATCTGTACAATAATTCACATTACAGCTTTCGTAGAGTTTGTGAACCTTAAAGGAAATCTATCAAAATCCATCATGAAACCAGGGGCAGTTGTAGGTTCAGGTACTGTGACTGTGGTAATGATCTTATATATGGTATCTGTGACCTCGTTCCTTCTAAAATCAACTTTTATAATTATGCTAATGAGCCAGAAGGGCTGTATCATAGCCCCTCCATGCTCTGCACTTTCCATTCCCCTGCTCCCTCTGCACTTCCCCTCCCACTTGGTGCTGCTGCCTTCAGATTACAACATGAAGGGGGAAGTGCTGATGGAGGGTGAGAGCCTTTGGTAGAGCTCTTTTTTGGGGGGCATTAGCATAATTGTAAAAAGTGATTTTAGAAGAAAGGCCATGGATAAGAAATACAAGAAGATTACCAGTGTCTGGATCTATGAGTAATGTCCCTGGTTTTTCATGATGCATTTTATGGTAGATTTCCTTTAACAACAAACTGCATAAATCAATTTATACTGTGAAATTACAACTTTGTATTATGTCTTATAAGAGTAAGGGGCCTCCTTGTGCAGAGAGGAGGGCTGCTAGAAAATGATCTAAAAGTAGAAATGCTCTTTAAGACATCCTTTATGAGCCAGACCAAAGATTTGCTAACTATGACAAGCTCCAATTCTGGGCTACACTTAAAAGTTTTGAGTCTACTCCATTGATACAGTATACTTATTGCAGAAGCCATATCATGTTGGGAACTAAATGCTGAAAATGAAGAGAATTTCCTCTTCTGTGGCTGGTAGTTACCACTTCCTTAGTGCGACTAATACATTAATCACACCCGCATGCCGCCTTCATTACCTACTTGTGTACCGTATCACGATGCCCGGCTGCATTGCCAACCAAGAACTCTGAAGCTGATATCAATCACTTTTCAAGATATTAAGAATTAAGACCAGATGTATCTGATACATTGTATTCTATACTATTTATGTACTTTATTGTTTTATACTACATGTACAGGCAGTCCTCGGGTTACATACAAGATAGGGTCCATAAGTCGAAACTGTATATTTTATAATTGTAGATCTAGACAAAAAATTTTTTTTGCCCCAGTGACAATTGTTTGAGAAGGCCGCTCATAGGATGGAGCAGGTCCGGTGACCCACTGGAGCTTGATGCTGGCCTGAAACCAGAAGTTCCAAATCATAGTATTTCTGCATTCATGGAAAACTCCTTAAACTGATCTTCAACAACCAAAATGGAATAATAGATTGTTGAGAAGGAATGTATTGGAATGGCCTATTTTTCCTATAGTATCCATTTGTTTTCAGCTGTCAGCCATATTATTCCAAACATGAGCCATACAATAGATCCTATGTTGTTTAGGTCTACATGCAGGCGTCCCTTGTTTAATTTCTTAGTATAGTTAGTTCACATGTTTGTATTCATGAATAAATCTAATTGTGGCTTATATAGAAGTAAAAGATCTATTCAGCAAGTCTATTCTATATTAGACCCCTCCTGATGTATGTTGTGCTGCTTATAGCACTTTAGAGTTTAGCACTAGAGAAGAGCCATCCCAAACTTAAGGTTCGGCGACTGCTCTTCTGCAGCTCTGCCTAATCTGGACGTGTTGCTTGATGCAGCCAATGAGGCAGATTTATTCCCCTAGCAACCAGGCCGAACATAGGATTTATTTATACCCCTAGCTGCCGAACATAGGATGCCGAACCTTCAAGGACATCTACCAGCAGGGGGAAAAAACTGTATGCAAATAAGCCTGAGGGGGTCCAGGATCCATTAATACCTAGAGTCCTTCATCCTGGTTGTAGATGCCTTTTAAGTTCTGGTCCGTTCATCATAACCAGGGGTCCTGAGATGTGACTGTATCAAATATTTTGTCAACATTCTGCGAACCCTTTGACCTACAGCGTCATGGTTCAAGTGTTCTTACATATTTCCACTTTGTATTTGCTAAATTCAGATATGACTGGTAGGTTGTGTAGTCATATCCCATTCACACACACAGGGTTTCTGTCACCAAAAGAGAAGCGGTCGCCAAGCCCAAAATCCTGAATAAAATACCCCATTTACATAGAAAAATTATAGAAAATCCAAAAGATTGACTGGAGGTCCACATCAGGGTTTATAGCCACTCTTTCGAAGATATTCAGATCCACTGTGAAGAACTAAGACATCCTGAAGATCATGTGGGAGAAACGGGCCCTTGTTCAGAATCCTCAAACGCTATCAATATTTGCAGATCAATTCATTGGTAACATAACATAATATAAGAGGCTGGGACAAGCTGGTGATTATTTGCCTTTCTTCCTCTTTTCTTTGGTCGATCCAAAAAAACAGATGAGATGTGGATGACATCAGTATGAGATCATCAGTCCGGGGTCTCATAAACTCCAGACTGATCACCGATGATGGTCCTCATATTGCAGAAGGGACCAGACAAACCCTCTTTCCTGCCCTTCTTATAATGTCCCCATTTCAGCAGCCCCTTCCTTCGGTAATTTCCCTTATTATGAACCGCCACCCACCGGTTACATCATCTGTCCCCAACTTTTTGGTCATGACCCTCTAGCAGCTGTTCCACGATCCAGAGGTTTGGGACAACTAGGTATGCGGGGATCCCTTGCATCATATTTCACTATGAATCTCTGAGTGCTTTCTTTGTCACAGTGTTAGTCCAATGAAACCGTCCAGGGTCCATAAACCGACCACGCCTTTAGTGACAACTGTTATCTGTAGACCATTATTAATGAAGTGAACCTCTTACCAGGAATGTCATTTTTAGCTGGTGACAGGTTCCAATAGTCTATGCTACGCTGATTTTAGTTGAATACACGTCACTCCTGGTAGTATATGGTTCAAGTTGGGAAACCAACCCTAATCGTATTCCCAAGTAAAAGTACTTGGCACTCAAACGTGATGCAATTTTCTTTCATTCGAAACAATGATATTTACATTTCTCTCAATATGCAATCAGGAAATAACGTTTTGGTGAAATCACATGACCTTCATTAGAAACCGATTGATTTTTCATGTAAGAGATGAGAAATTATGAGATAATCGTGGTGTGTGTCAGTGGACCTGTGGGCATTGCCGCCATGTGAACAAGACCACAGCACCATGTGGTAAGTCCTGGGGAAGGGTATGGCAGCTGCAGCCTGTGTCTCATTCTCCTCCATGCATTCTTCCTCTCCTTCACACCATCCCCCTGCTTCCCTTGCCTGCTTAATGGACCTGAAAGGAAGGGGTGAGGGGAAGGAAGAATACACGAGGAGACTGAGACACAGACTGCTGCAGCTATCCCCCCCTCTTTTCTCATGACACATACTGCTGCCAAGGAATGCTGACAGGCATTTTTAAAATTAGCGTAGCAGAGGCTATTGGAACCTGTCACCAGCTAAAAATGACATTCCTGTTGACAGGTTTGCTTTAATCTGTATTCATACATGAAAATTTTGGTGCAGAAAGTGAGAAAGCTGTTCCCATCATCTTAATGGGGGGTTATATAGGCATCCATATTTTTGTAATCCGGTACATTTGCTATGACCACATTTAGAATCAGCTGCAGAGCTCTGTACGGTACATGGTATTACATCTGCTGAGAAGCTGTTTATTACTGTATTTTATGTGAGTAAAGAACATTTTTGTTCTATTTAGAAGCCGTACTTTTTATTTCTAAGAACAATGTTCAGCCTGTTCCAGACCAGAGAACATTCATTTATGATGCCGTGTGACTAATGTATCGTAATTACAATAAAGATCCACAGTTAAAACAACTTGTGCTTTTTGCCATTTGTACTCCTGCAAATAAACCCACTGCAATGTCTTGAGCGTAGAGGTTCGGTAGTGCGGGGGTTTGATTATAGGGTGGGCAGATCCATTCTTCCATTTATGCACTTTCTAAATTCTCATCTGTTAAAGGGAACTTGTCAGCAAATTCAGCTGCATCAAATGACTCCCAGGTATTTAATAATAATTCTTTACTTATATAGCACAAACAGATTACACAGCGTGTGCACAGATCTTGCCTAATCAGTCCCTGTCCCCATGGGGCTCACAATCTAATCAACCTACCATTATGTTTTGGAGTGTGGGAGGAAACCCACACAAACACGAAGAGAACATACAAATTCTTTGCAGATGTTGACCTTGATGGGACTTGAACCCAGTACCCCAGCGCTGCAAGGCTAACCACTGAGCCACCGTGCTGCCTTATCGTCTTTCTTGAGTCAAAGGGGTAGTAAAAAAAATAGCAGGCTATCCCCTTTTCACAAGACAAGGGATAACAAGCTGTTGGTGGGGGTTCAATTGCTGGAACCCCTCCTTTCACACAAAGGGGACCCCTAGCAATCCGAAGAATGGTGATCCATGGAGGGGCGGGCTGATTATATGTTCTGCTGCTCCATTCACAGGGCTCTGCCATTTACTACACTCCACAACTATTTAATGGGTTCTCCAGATTGTTGGGGGATCCCATTCTTGTGATCAGTGGGATTCCCAAAAGTAGGACCATCATTCATCAGATGGTTATCCCCTATCCACAGGATTTGCCAGCTGGGTGCAGCCTCTTTAATATTTTTTCCCAGGATTGAGTTATTGATAAACTGTCTTTGGCTTAGGTCATAAATGACAGGGATTAGCTCGCTATTCCAGTTTTTTTTTTTTTTGCAGGAAAACAACCACTTAGTAATTAAAAAAAAAAAAGAATACAGATACTCACCCCTGCTCCTCTTTGTTCCGATCCCGGCGGGGTTCTTCTTTAATCTTGGCACCTACAAAAAAAAAGGCTTATAATTAGAGCAGCCTGGAGCACAGGGACCTGATGTCCGGCGCTCTGGGCTGCAAATTATGCACACGCCCTTGTCCCCTCTCCCATTCCAGGAGCGGGAGGTGACACCACACCCGGTGTGGCAACATTAAAGAAGAAAAACGCCGGGATCGGGATGAAGAGGATGCAGCAAGCTATGTCTTTTCGTCCTACAACCTCCGGCTGCGCAATGTATGTACTCAGCGGAGGCAATGGACAGCTACGGGGAGCGGATGCAGCGCATTGCATCTCTCCCCGCAACCCTGCCGAGCGCATACGTCCTCTATTCCACCATATTAGCCATATGGTCGCCTTCAAAGGCCCAGTGGTATTTGTAAGATTCCCAGTGACCTATATTTAAAAACACCTGATCCTAGGCAACCCCTCTTACCTTATGTAAAGTAAATCTACCATCAGGGACACTTATTCATAGATCCAGGCAACGTGACTGTTTTAATCTTTTTACATCTCTTATCCATGGCCTCCTTCTAAAATAAAATTATGCTAATGAGCCTGAAAAGCCATGGGAAGTTGTTACCAGAGCCCCCTGGTGCTGCAGATTCACAGGGTGTTACAGTGGCGTAACTTGAAGCTGATGGGCCCCAGTGCAAAGTATGTGCTATGCACCTGACTATAATGTATGTTTTATAATACTAGTCTTCTCATATGGGAAAGTGACACCTTATGGGCCCCCTAAACCTCCTGGGCCCGGTTGCGATCGCACCCTCTGCTCCCCCTCAAGTTACGCCCCTGGACTGTTACATTGTTAGGAGTACCTCCCTCCCACTGTGTGAGATTAAAGCAAGAAGAGGGAGGGGGAAAGTGCTGACGGAGCAGAGGAGATTGGTGAGACAGTGTAACAGCCTGTGAAGCTACAGCATGGAGCCCTTCAGGCTCATTAGCATAATTTAAAAGTTTTAGCGGTAAAACAAATATACTATTACTGTACTACAGTCCCAGTGCCTGGATCTATGAGTAAGTGCACCTGGTCTTTCTTTCTTGATTTTAATGGTCGATTAAATATTAAAAGAACATTACTGAGCAAACCGCTGTATTCTAGTGCCAGGCCTGGGGTGGTGGAACATGATGCCAGGATTCAAAGAGTATTCTTGTACCAGGCATAAATGACTGGCGCAGATTTGTAGGTCTGATAGTCATAGAGTTGTCTCATAATACATATGTTGCGAGTTTATATTATATACTGTATATCACTTGTCTTTTTGGCTTATTTCACCTGAAATACTAGTGCACATGCTCTGTAATACATGACACCAACAAGTTTTACCAACTCTAAGTGGGTGTAATGTGCAATTCAATCAACAGGTCATTACAGGAAATGTTGTTACGTTTTAATACTTAGCCAAATTTAGTCCTGTTTTCTGTCCAAATCTCACTCTAAATCCAAATTTAATATCGATGAGCATCCCATCTTTTAACATATCCTATCACATTTTATAATCATGCTAATATTTTATATTCAGAAACTGTATATAACACACATTATGGTCACATAAAAAGCTATATCTGATTTGGTCTGATTCATCATTGCACTACCCCAACTAAACCACTTGGGGGCAGCATTTACTGCAAAGATAATTGTAGACCGCCATATACTACCGCTATATCAACAACCTAATTATACTGTATTAAATACTGTTTGCTGATATGGCAGCAGTTAATGATATTGATTAATGTTCGCTCATGAGCTTACAAGGTTAATTCCCAATCCCATCTAAGGAAGATAAAACTAAATAAATACACCCCCAACAAATATACGGGCGCAAAGAAAAAGCAATGTGCTCTATAGCAGTAAATACTGTTATTATGTATCTATGGAGAGAAGGCTCATACACAGAGATAAGCAGATATTATATTTACCTATATTTACCACTGATGCAGGATCCGGGTATCAGCGATCACTAAATGTTATTCAGAATTTCATTTAAAATATGAGATGAATAGATGATCACAAAAAAGACTGATGTATCCTATCCTAGACATGAAGCAAAGAAGTAACTCTTAATGCACTAAATGGATGGTAGGTGTTAGTTCCTCTTCCTAAATGTAGCTCACTTTTGCCTGTTTATGCAGAAATTAAAATCTCTGGATGTAAAAAGGAAAGGTGGGGGGGGGGGGGAATAACAATGTTTCTTAAAAATATGACATGTTTTAAAATTGTCAACCTACAGGTGGCATGTTGTAGAGCAGGGAGAGCTTATCAGATTTTACATAGTGTCCTATCCACAGGCAGCATGTTATACAGTGAGGGAGCTGAGCAGTTTGTACACAGTGTCCTATCTGCAGGCAGCATGTTATAGAGCAGGAGGATATGAGCAGATTATACATAGTGTCCTATCTGCAGGCAGCATGTTATACAGTGGAAGGAGCTGAGCAGTTTGTACAAAGTGTCCTATCTGCAGGCAGCATGTTATAGATCAGAAGGAGCTGAGCAGATTGTACATAGTGTCGTATCTGCAGGCAGCATGTTATAGAGCAGGAGATGAGCATATTATACATAGT
The DNA here is from genome assembly GCA_019512145.1 of Engystomops pustulosus. Taxonomy (NCBI): domain Eukaryota; kingdom Metazoa; phylum Chordata; class Amphibia; order Anura; family Leptodactylidae; genus Engystomops; species Engystomops pustulosus. The sequence goes on from CM033645.1 coordinate 190,129,370, forward strand.
GTCCTATCTGCATGCAGCATGTTTTACAGTGGAAGGAGCTGAGCAGTTTGTACAAAGCGTCCTATCTGCAGGCAGCATGTTATAGATCAGAAGGAGCTGAGCAGATTGTACATAGTGTCCTATCTGCAGGAAACATGTCATACAGCGGATGGAGCTGAGCAGATTGTACATAGTGTCCTATCCGCAGATGGCATGTTATAGAGCAGGAGGAGCTGAGCAGATGTAATATCAATGCAATGTTTCATTTATATATGTCCCTTTTGTATGTTTAGAAGTCGAAAAGTCAATCTTATTAGTAATTGACAGTCTTTCATTTAGGATAGTGCAACATAAAAAGGAAGACATCTCCAGAGGTCATATTTTGTTAATCTAATCTTCCTGCTCTATAACATGCTGCCTGCAGAAAGGATACTATAAAATCTTCTTAATCGCTCCTGCTCTATAACATACCATTACTCTATAACATACTGCTCTATAACATACACTTTAAGAGATCTACTCATCTCCTCCTGCTCTATAACATGCTGCCTGCAGAGGGCAAATATAATAAAAATAAATATTTATATTAATGTACACTCTGCCCCCATCTTGACAGAAAAACAGAAATGTAGATTTTGCTAATTTATTAAACTAGAAAAACTGAAATATGACAGGGACATAAGTATTCAGACCCTTTGCCGTGACACTTATATTTAACTCACATGCTTCCATTTCCCTCTGATCCTCCTTGAGATGGTTCTACTCCTTCATTGGATTCAACTTGTGTTTAATTCAACTGATTGGATTTCATCAGGGAAGACACACACCTGTCTATATAGGAGCTCACAGTGCATGTCAGAGCACATGATAATCATGAGATCCAAAGAACTGCCCAAGGAGCTCAGAGAGAGAATTTTGGCAAGGCAGAGATCTGGCCAAGGTTACAAAAGAATTTCTGCAGCACAGTGAGTACAGTGGTCTCCGTTATCCTTAAATGGAAGAAGTTTGGGACGACCACAACTATTCCTTTACCTGGCTGTCCAGCTAAACTAAGAAATCATGGAAGAAGCGCCTTGGTGAGAGAGGTAGAGCAGAACCCCAAGATCACTGTGGCTGAGCTCTAGAGATGCAGTAGGGAGATGGGGGAAAGTTACACAAAGTCACCTATCAGTGCAGCCTCAACCAATCAGGGTTTTATGGCAGTGTCTGCTGACAGAAGTCTCTCCTCAGTGAAAGACATATGAAAGCCGCATACAGTGTACAAAAAAAAACCATCAGGGACTCCCAGACTGTGAGAAATAAGATTGTTTGGTCTGATGATGCAAAGATTGAACATTTTGGTGTCAATTCCAAGCGGTATGTGGAGAAAACCAGACACTGCTCATCCCCTGCCAAACAGAATCCCACAGTGACACATGGTGGTGGCAGCATCATGCTATGGGGGTCAGGGACAGGACCACTGGTTGCAATTGAAGGAAAGATGAATGCGGCCAAGTACAGAGATATCCTGGATGGAAACCTCTTCCAGAGTGCTCTGGACCTCAGACTGGGCCGAAGGTTCACCTTCCAACAAGACAATGACCCTAAGCACACAGCTAAAATAACAAAGCAGAGGCTTCAGAACATCTTTGTGACCATTCCTGACGGGCCCAGCCAGAGTCCTGACCTAAACCCAATTGAGCACCTCTGGAGAGACTTGAAAATGGCCTCCACCAACGTTCACCATCTAACCTGAGGGATCTGTAGAGGATCTGCAAGGAGGAGGAGGATCCAGGTCTGAAAAACTTGTTGCATCTTCCCAAGAAGACTCCTGGCAGAATATTTTTCGTACTAACTGTATAGTGCCATCATATTTTTCAGCCCTGTACAGATGGGCTACATATATGAGTAAAATAACACATAACAAAGTAATAAAATAGTCAGATGAAACAATATTAATGGGGGCCCTGCTTGCTAGAGCTTACTTGCACACCTCCTCGTCAGCCAATGAGTGGTGACTCTGGCTTGGGCAGCAGGGAGGAGGCGGGCAGTAAGCCTGCTTGGAGGTCTGCATAATTGACAGACAATGGATTCTGAAGCGTCTCAGGCTCATTTGCATAATTATTAAAGCCTCCTTTTTAAAAAAAACTGGGACATAAGAGCTAATAAAAGAGCAAATATCTGTCGGGGGGGGGGGCACATTTCTGCATGTAAGTGCGCTTGGTTTACAATTTTTAACCCTGGTGGTAAATTTCCTTTAAATCAGTTGCCCAGTTTAAGAAGATTATAGATAAAGTAGTTCCTTTTTTACCAAAATTTCAAAAGGTCTACTGATTTTACACAATCTACTCTAACATACAGTACTTCCAGCTCCGAAAAAAGGAACATTTAACACACCTTTGAGTCTCGTTTTCCATTAAAACCTAAATAATTTTTCCTAAAACAACTGGACAGCTAGTTTGGTACGTAATATGTTATTGTAGCAATAAGTGGGCAACTAGACAACCTCCTCAGCCCAGGGTCAATGTGGCCAAAACCCGGGGCTCCTTAACACTGTCTTCTGGACAGCTTCAGCCAGGGGTGCACCATCCATGAGGCGAGTTAAGCCTCTTGCCTCAGGCATCACAACATGAAGCAAGGTGGGGTTGGCAGCATTAGGGTTGCAGTCACCTGCTACAAGGGAGGACACGTGAAAATAGGTTTTCTTCACACATAATGTCATAGAGAACCCATATACTAAAAAAACAACCTGATATATTGCTACTGTATGAGATGGAGATGGCGCCATTCTATAACCCACCTGCCTCAGGCATCAGCGAGTTTAGATTCACCCCTGGCTTCAGCAGTTTGTTTTTGTGAAACTTACAATATGTCATAAGATTGTGTTATCTTCTGATTTCATCATACACTTTTGGCAGTAAGGGGTACGAACCCCCCTCCCTCCCCCAGATGTCATTGTATTCAGATATTAGCATTACATGCATTGGAGTAACTTGAAGCTAATGGGCTCCAGTGCAAAGTATGTGCCATGCCCCGACTATAATGTATGGTTTATAGTACTAGTCAGGGCTGCATCTGCCATGAGGCGGGATAAACAGATGACAGACCCTTAATAAGAGCGGCAGATTGTCCGTACTTTCGGAAAAATTATTAGCATCAGTGTCTTTAAGTCGTTACTTGCAGGGCAGAGCGTCTCTGCATTCGAGACGCTTCGCGGCTGACAGGAAAAGAGGTAGTGTATAGCCCTCGGGCTATATATGTGACTATTATAGGGGATATACACTCACCGGCCACTTTATTAGGTACACCATGTTAGTAACGGGTTGACCCCCTTTTGCCTTCAGAACTGCCTCAATTCTTCGTGGCATAGATTCAACAAGGTGCTGGAAGCTCCTCAGAGATTTTGGTCCATATTGACATGATGGCATCACACAGTTGTCGCAGATTTGTCGGCTGCACATCCATGATGCGAATCTCCTGTTCCACCACATCCCAAAGATGCTCTATTGGATTGAGATCTGGTGACTGTGGAGGCCATTTGAGTACAGTGAACTCATTGTCATGTTCAAGAAACCAGTCTGAGATGATTCCAGCTTTATGACATGGCGCATTATCCTGCTGAAAGTAGCCATCAGATGTTGGGTTAAATAAAGTGTCAAGTATAGAGTGCCATAAAGAATGTCTAATATACCATACCATAAAGAAGTGTAGAGTATGTTTATCAAAAATAAGTGTAAAAATATTAAATCATGATAAAGTGTAAAGTATACGTGCCATAGAAAAGCATGTAGTATAACAACCCCATAAAGAAGTGTAAGGATACAACCCCATAAAGAAGCTGCAATTACATAAACCATAAAAAGGTGTAAAGTATCAGTGCTATAATAAAGTGTATAGTATACAAACCCATAAAGAAGTGTAAAGTATACAATACAATAAAGAGTTTAAATTATACAATATGATAAAGAAGTGTAAAGTATACAATACAATAAAGAAGTGTAGAGTATTCAATATGATAAAGAAGTGTAAATTATACAATATATAAAGAGGTGTAAAGTATACAATACATTAAAGAAGTGGTAAAGTATACAACCCCATAAAGAAGGTGAAATGATACAATACTATAAAGAAGTGTAAAGTATACAATACAATAAAGAAGTGTAACGTATACAACCCCATAATGAAGTGTAAATTATACAATACTATAAAGAAGTGTAAGTATACAATACAATAAAGAAGTGTAAAGTGTACAATACCATAAAGAAGTGTTAGGTATACAGTGCTATAATAAAGCATATATTATACAACCCCATAAAGAAGTGTAAGTATACAGTACCATAAAGAAGTGTAAAGTATACAGTGCTATAATAAAGTGTATAGTATACTACCCCATAAAGAAGGTAAAGGATACAACCCATAAGACATGTAAAGATCAGTACCATAAAGAAGTGTAAAGTAACAGTGCTATAATAAGTGTTAGTATATAACCCCATAAAGAAGTGTAAAGTATACAGTGCTATAATAAGTGTATAGTATACAACCCCATAAAGAGTGTAAAGTATACAACCCCCCATAAAGAAGTGTAAAGTATACAGTACCATAAAGAAGTGTAAAGTCTAAGTGCTATAATAAAGTGTATAGTATATAACCCCATAAAGAAGTGTAAAGTATACAGTGCTATATAAAGTGTATAGTATACAACCCCATAAAGAAGTGTAAAGTATATAAAATTATGATAAAGATGAAAGTTTACAGTGCTATAATAAAAGTTATAGTATACAACCCCTAAGAAGTATAAAGTATACAATACCATAAAAAGCATACAGAATGACAGTCATTTTTATTTCCTTTTGTGTAAACATACTGTAACGTTGTGACAAGATAGATTTGTCTTATGTTTTATTTCTTTTTGTGCCATGCTCAAGGAAAGATTTATTAGTGGTGCAATTCACATAATATCAAAGGATATTGTACATCTATACATGATTGCATGGCTGGCCAGGCAACATTATAGTTAACATGCCGGTCCATCTATCCCTATGGGAATCCTTCCCTGTATTTTGATGATAAACAATAAGTAGAGAATCTAAAGAGAAAAAGGACACATGCAGCACCGAGCATTATACACTCAATTACCGCTTACACACTATGGAACCGCAATCCTAACAATGCAAGGATTTTTTTTTAGTATTTATATATATTATTTCAGGCTCGCAGCGGTAGTGGGAGTTTTGTGTTTGTGTTGTTTTGTTCAATGCTCGTATCTTATGTGATATAGCATCTTAGATGAATTTTAGATCAATCTCACAATTTTAGCAACAAACGGTGTGGACAAGATACATTTATCAGTGACATTGTAAATAAATGCCTTCAATATCAGCTTCAATAGAAATGCTAGATAAATCTCATTACATGAAGTCTAAGTTATAGGATCTAAAGAGGAGGCGTCATTTATAGTCCGTTTGTTCTTAGCTTTTTTACTTCTTTCTCAGTAAGTTCTCCATTGCTGTAATGGTGGTGTAATCAGGGGCCTAACTTGAGGGGGTGCAGAGGGTGCGGTCACAACCGGGCCCAAGAGGCTTAGGGGCCATAATGTGTCACTTTCCATATGATAAGACTAGTACCAGGGATGATTCTAGCCTTTTTGCTGCCTGAGGCTAATATTCAATGCTGCCCCCTACCCCATAGCGCTCTATACCTTGATCCCGTACTGTATGGCACACTGAAATACAAACAAAAAGCATCTATAAACTGACAGGCTGTCGCTTGTATCACACACTAATACAGCCAGTGACAGACATTAGTAGCATCTTGTACTTTTCACATGATGATCTGCTCCATCAGGAAGAGAACTTCATTGTTTTCAGCTCCCTGCAGAACAATTCCACACTGAATCCATAAAAATACAACAATCATTACGTATAATGTCATCTGGATAAAAAATTTCCCACACTCTGCTCCTAAATAATATTTATTAATAACTACAAAATAAATATAAATAAAATAATAATTTAGACAGTCCCACGTATAACTCATCTTTATATAGGCCCCTGTATACTGTAGCCTCCATAGATATAAATGTATATTGCCCCATAGAAGTTATATCTATCTATTATATGTAGCCCCATAGTAGTGTATGTATATAGTAGTGATATATATAGCCCACATAGTAGTGATATATATAGCCCACATAGTAGTATATATTACACTCACGGCCACTTATTAGGTACACCTGTCCAACTGCTCGTTAACACTTAATTTCTAATCAGCCAGTTACATTGCGGCAACTCAGTGCATTTAGGCATGTAGACATGGTCAAGACAATCTCTGCAGTTCAAACGAGCATCAGTATGGGGAAGAAAGGTGATTTGAGTGCCTTTGAACGTGGCATGGTTGTTGGTGCCAGAAGGGCTGGTTGAGTATTCAGAAACTGCTGATCTACTGGGATTTTCACGCACACCATCCCTAGGTTTACAGAGAATGGTCCGAAAGAAAAAAACATCCAGGTGGCGGCAGTTCTGTTCTTTGGGCCCCTTGGTACCAATTGAGCATCGTTGCAACGCCACAGCCTACCTGAGTATTGTTGCTGACCATGTCCTCCCTTTATGACCACAATGCTACAGTGAAAGGACCATCTGAAAGCCGCATACAGTGTACAAAAAAAACCATAGGGACTCCCAGACGTGAGGAAATAAGATTGTTTGGTCTGATGATGCAAAGATGAGACATTTTGGTGTCAATTCCAAAGCGGTATGTGGAGAAAACCAGACACTGCTCATCCCCTGCCAAACAGAATCCCACAGTGACATGTGGTGGCAGCATCATGTATGGGGGTCAGGGACAGGACACTGGTTGCAATTGAAGGAAAGATGAATGCGGCCAAGACAAGAGATCTCTGGATGGAAACCTCTTCCAGAGTGCTCTGGACCTCAGACCGGGCCGAAGGTTCACACTTCCAACAAGACAATGACCCTAAGCACACAGCTAAATAACAAAGCAGAGGCTTCAGAACATCTTGTGACCATTCCTGGGGCCCAGCCAGAGTCCTGACCTAAACCCAATTGAGCACCTCGGAGAGACTTGAAAATGGCCTCCACCAACGTTCACCATCAACCTGAGGAGTCTGTAGAGGATCTGCAAGGAGGAGGAGGACCAGGTCTGAAAAACTTGTTGGCATCTTCCCAAGAAGACTCCTGGCAGATATTTTTCGTACTAACTGTATAGTGCCATCATATTTTCAGCCCTGTACAGATGGGCTACATATATGAGTAAAATAACACATAACAAAGTAATAAAATGTCAGATGAAAAATATTAATGGGGGCCCTGCTTGCTAGAGCTTACTTGCACACCTCCTCGTCACCAATGAGTGGTGACTCTGGCTGGGCAGCAGGGAGGAGGCGGGCAGTAAGCCTGCTTGGAGGTCTGCATAATTGACAGACATGGATTTGAAGCGTCTCAGGCTCATTGCATAATTATATAAAGCTCCTTTTAAAAAAACTGGGACATAAGAGTAATAAAAGAGCAATATCTGTCGGGGGGGGGGCACATTTCTGCATGTAAGTGCGCTGGTTTACAATTTTTAACCTGTGGTAAATTTCCTTAAATCAGTTGCCCGTTTAAGAAGATATAGATAAAGTGGTTCCTTTTTTACCAAAATTTCAAAAGGTCTACTGATTTACACAATCTACTCAACAACAGTACTTCCAGCTCCGAAAAAAAAGAACATTTAACACACCTTTGAGTCTCATTTCCATTAAAACTGAATAATTTTTCCTAAAACAACTGGACAGCTAGTTGGTAAGTAATATGTTATTGGAGCAATAAGTGGCCAACTAGACAACCTCCTCAGCCCAGGGTCAATGTGGCCAAAACACGGGGCTCCTTAACACTATCTTCTGGACAGCTTCAGCCAGGGTGCACCATCCATGAGGCGAGTTAAGCCTCTTGCCTCAGGCATCACAACATGAAGCAAGGTGGGTTGGCAGCATTAGGGTTGTAGTCACCTGCTACAAGGAGGACACGTGAAATAGGTTTTCTTCAACATAATGTCATAGAGAACCCATATACTAAAAAAACACCTGATATATTGCTACTGTATGAGATGAGAGTGGCGCCCATTCTATAACCCACCTGCATCAGGCATCAGAGAGTTTAGGTTCACCCCTGGCTTCAGCAGTTTGTTTTTGTGAACTTACAATATGTCATAAGATTGTGTTATCTTCGATTTCATCATACACTTTTGGCAGTAAGGGGTAGAACCCCCTCCTCCCCAGATGTCATTGTATTCAGATATAGCATTACATGCATTGGAGTAACTTGAAGCTAATGGCTCCAGTACAAAGTATGTGCCATGCCCCGCACTATAATGTATGGTTATAGTACTAGTCAGGGCAGCATCTGCCATAGCGTGCGGTATAAACAGATGACGACCCTTAATAAGAGCGGCAGATTGTCCGACGTCTTAACTATCGAAAAATTATTAGCATCAGTGTCTTTAAGTCGTTACTTGCAGGGCAGAGCGTTCTGCATTCGAGACGCTTCGCGGTTGACAGAAAAAGAGGTAGTTAGCCCTGGGCTATATATGTGACTATTATAGGGGATATACACTCACCGGCACTTTATTAGGTAAACCATGCTAGTAAAGGGTTGGACCCCTTTTGCCTTCAGAACTGCCTCAATTCTCGTGGCATAATTCAACAAGGTGCTGGAAGCATTCCTCAGAGATTTTGGTCCATATTGAAATGATGGCATCACACAGTTGCCGCAGATTTGTCGGCTGCACATCCATGATGCGAATCTCCCGTTCCACCACATCCAAAGATGCTCTATTGGATTGAGATCTGGTGACTGTGAAGGCCATTTGAGTACAGTGACCTCATGTCATGTTCAAGAAACCAGTCTGAGATGATTCCAGCTTTATGACATGGCGCATTATCCTGCTGAAAGTAGCCATCAGATGTTGGGTACATGTGGTCATAAAGGGTGGACATGGTCAGCAACAATACTCAGGTAGGCGTGTGGTTTGAACGATGCTCAATTGGTACCAAGGGGCCAAAGAACAGAAGCCGCTACCTGGATGTTTTTTTTTTCGGACATTCTCTGTAAACCCTAGGGATGTTGTGCGGTGAAAATCCCAGTAGATCAGCAGTTTCTGAAATACTCAGACCAGCCCTTCTGGCACAACAACCATGCCACGTTCAAAGCACTAAATCACCTTCTTCCCCATACTGATGCTCGTTTGAACTGCAGGAGATTGTCTTGACCATGTCTACATGCCTAAATGCAACTGAGTTGCCGCAATGTAACTGGCTGATTAGAAATAAGTGTTAACGAGCAGTTGGACGGTGTACCTAATAAAGTGGCGGTGAGTGTATATATACTACTATGTGGGCATATATATCACTACTATGTGGGCTATATATATCACTACTATATACATACACTATGGGGCTACATATAGATAGATAGATATAACTTCTATGGGGCAATATACATTTATACTATGGAGGGCTACAGTATACAGGGGCCTATATAAAAGAGTGAGTTATACGTGGGACTTGTCTAAATTATTATTTTATTTATTATTTTGTAGTTATTAATAAATATTATTTAGGAGCAGAGTGTGGGAAATTTTTATCCAGATGACATTAATGTAAGTGATTGTTGTATTTTTATGGGCAGTGTGGAATGTTCTGCAGGGAGCTGAAAACAATGAAGTTCTCTTCCTGATGGAGCAGATCATCATGTGAAAGTACAAGATGCTACTAATGTCTGTCATGCTGCTGAATTAGTGTGTGATACAAGCGACAGCCTGTGCAGTTTATAGATGCTTTTTTGTTTGTAATTTCAGTGTGCCGAATACAGTACGGGATCAAGGTATAGAGCGCTATGGGGTAGGGGGGCAGCATTGAATTTAGCCTCAGGCAGCAAAAAGGCTAGAATCATCCCTGGTACTAGTCTTATCATATGGAAGTGACCCTTATGGCCCCTAAGCCTCTTGGGCCCGGTTGTGACCGACCCTCTGCACCCCTCTCAGTTAGGCCCCTGATTACACGCACCATTACAGGCAATGGGAGAACTTACTGGAAAAAGAAGTAAAAAAGCTAAGAAACAAACGGACTATAAATGACGCCTCCTTTAGATCCTATAACTTAGACTTCATGTAATGAGATTTATCTAGCATTTTCTATTGAAGCTGATATTGAAGGCATTTATTTACAATGTCACTGATAAATGTATCTTGTCACACCACCGGTGTTGCTAAAATTGTGAGATTGATCTAAAATCATCTAAGATGCTATATAACAATAAGATACGAGCATTGAACAAAACAACATACAAACACAAAAATCCCACTACCGCTGCGAGCCTGAAATAATATATAAATACTAAAAAAAAATCCTTTGCATTGTTAGGATTGCCGGGTTCCATAGTGTAAGCGGTGGTTATGAGTGTATAATGCTCGGTGCTGCATGGTCCTTTCTCTTAGATTTCTACTTATTGTTTTCATGCAAAAATAAAGGGAAGGATTCCCATAGGGATAGATGGACGGCATGTTAACTATATGTTGCCTGGCCAGCCATGCAATCATGTATAGATGTACAATATCCTTTGTATATATGTGAATTGGCACTAATAAATCTTTCCTGAGCATGGCACAAAAAGAAATAAAACAATAAGAAAAATCTATCTTGTACAACGTTACAGTATGTTTACACAAAAGGAAATAAAATGACTGTCATTCTGTATGCTTTTTATGGTATTGTATACTTTTACTTCTTTATGGGGTTGTATACTATAACATTTTATTATAGCACTGTAAACTTTCATCTTTATCATAATTTTATATACTTTACACTTCTTTATGGGGTTGTATACTATACACTTTATTATAGCACTGTATACTTTACACTTCTTTATGGGGTTATATACTATACACTTTATTATAGCACTGTATACTTTACACTTCTTTATGGTACTGTATACTTTACACTTCTTTATGGGGGTTGTATACTTTACACTTCTTTATGGGGTTGTATACTATACACTTTATTATAGCACTGTATACTTTACACTTCTTTATACACTTTCCTTTATGTAACTGGTATAACTTACACCTTCTTTATGGGGTTGTATACTATATGCTTTATTATAGCAACTGGTAATACCTAACCCTTCTTTATGTTTGTACACTTTCACTTTCTTTATTGTATTGTATACTTACACTTCTTTAGTATTGTATAATTTACACTTCATTATGGGGTTGTATACGTTACACTTCTTTATTGTATTGTATACTTTACACTTCTTTATAGTATTGTATCATTTACACTTCTTTATGGGTTGTATACTTTACACTTCTTTAATGTATTTATACTTTACACCTCTTTATAGTATTGTATAATTTACACTTCTTATCATATTGAAACTCTACACTTCTTATTGTATTGTATACTTTACACTTCTTTATCATTGTATAATTTAAACTTCTTAATTGTATTGTATACTTCTACCTCTCTTTATGGGGTTGTATACTATCACTTTATTATGCACTGTATACTTTACACCTTTTTATGGTATTGTATAATTGCAGCTTCTTTATGGGGTTTGATTGCGTCACTATCATCACTCATGCTCGCGGACAAGGTTGGCCCTCGGACTCCCGCCGCACCCGACGTGAGCACCAAGGTGGCACAGAGGTCTATACTGGCAGCGGGTCGTCTTGTAGGTCTAAATATATCTCAGTCGACACTTACACGCGAGCTCTCGCTGCTCGATCATTAGAACATTCCTCTTACATTGCGCCAACTCTGGGTACCGGTGGAGAGCCAGCCGACCCAGCCACTCGATGCGACCCCAGCTTGGCTGACCTCTCGCGGGCACGGCCGCCGGCGTCGTCAAGCAGAGGAGCTAGGCCTACCGGGGAGCCCGCCGGCGCAAGCGCGCACAGCTTTCAGTGATTCGGTGCCCGGCACCACGCAGAGCGCCCACCACCTACCTCCGCCATGGGCCGTCCGGATACGCCGAGCGGGGGGCACCGGAGGCGGACGCCGACCCCTCCTACGGAGGTCCGAGGCCGCGAGCGGGGCGGCACACCCCCCAAGGCTGCAAGGCGGTGGACACCGACACCAGTGACCCGGGGCCGCGGATGGGAGATTGTCTTGACCATGTCTACATGCCTAAATGCACTGAGTTGCCGCAATGTAACTGGCTGATTAGAAATTAAGTGTTAACGAGCAGTTGGACAGGTGTACCTAATAAAGTGGCCGGTGAGTGTATATATTACTACTATGTGGGCTATATATATCACTACTATGTGGGCTATATATATCACTACTATATACATACACTACTATGGGGGCTACATATAGATAGATAGATATAACTTCTATGGGGCAATATACATTTATACTATGGGAGGCTACAGTATACAGAGGCCTATATAAAAGATGAGTTATACGTGGGACTTGTCTAAATTATTATTTTATTTATATTTATTTTGTAGTTATTAATAAATATTATTTAGGAGCAGAGTGTGGGAAATTTTTTATCCAGATGACATTATACTGTAAGTGATTGTTGTATTTTTATGGATGCAGTGTGGAATTGTTCTGCAGGGAGCTGAAAACAATGAAGTTCTCTTCCTGATGGAGCAGATCATCATGTGAAAAGTACAAGATGCTACTAATGTCTGTCACTGGCTGATATTAGTGTGTGATACAAGCGACAGCCTGTGCAGTTTATAGATGCTTTTTTGTTTGTAATTTCAGTGTGCCGAATACAGTACGGGATCAAGGTATAGAGCGCTATGGGGTAGGGGGGCAGCATTGAATATTTAGCCTCAGGCAGCAGAAAGGCTAGAATCATCCCTGGTACTAGTCTTATCATATGGGAAAGTGACACATTATGGGCCCCTAAGCCCCTTGGGCCCGGTTGTGACCGCACCCTCTGCACCCCCTCAAGTTAGGCCCCTGATTACATGCACCATTACAGGCAATGGGAGAACTGACTTAGAAAAAGAAGTAAAAAAGCTAAGAAACAAAAGGACTATAAAATGACGCCTCCTCTTTAGATCCTATAACTTAGACTTCAGGTTATGAGATTTATTTATCATTTTCTATTGAAGCTGATATTGAAGGCATTTATTTACAATGTCACTGATAAATGTATCTTTGTCACACACCGTTTGTTACTAAAATTGTGAGATTGATCTAAAATTCATCTACGATGCTATATAACAATAAGATACGAGCGTTGAACAAAACAACATACAAACACAAAACTCCCACTACCGCTGCGAGCCTGAAATAATATATATATATACTAAAAAAAAAATCCTTTGCATTGTTAGGATTGCCGGGTTCCATAGTGTAAGCGGTAATTGAGTGTATAATGCTCGGTGCTGCATGTGTCCTATTTCTCTTTAGATTCTCTACTTATTGTTATTCATGCAAAAATACAGGGAAGGATTCCCATAGGGATAGATGTGACCGGCATGTTAACTATAATGTTGCCTGGCCAGCCATGCAATCATGTATAGATGTACAATATCCTTTGATATATATGTGAATTGGCACTAATAAATCTTTCCTTGAGCATGGCACAAAAAGAAATAAAACAATAAGACAAATCTATCTTGTACAACGTTACAGTATGTTTACACAAAAGGAAATAAAAATGACTGTCATTCTGAATGCTTTTTATGGTATTGTATACTTTATACTTCTTTATGGGGTTGTATACTATACATTTTATTATAGCACTGTAAACTTTCATCTTTATCATAATTTTATATACTTTACACTTCTTTATGGGGTTGTATACTATACACTTTATTATTTCACAGTGAAAGACATATGAAAGCCGCATACAGTGTACAAAAAAAAACCATCAGGGACTCCCAGACGTGGAAAAATAAGTTGTTTGGTCGATGATGCAAAGATTGAACATTTTGGTGTCAATTCCAGAGCGGTATGTGGAGAGAAACCAGACACTGCTCATCCCCTGCCAAACAGAATCCCACAGTGACCACATGTGGTGGCAGCATCATGCTATGGGGGTCAGGGACAGGACCACTGGTTGCAATTGAAGGAAAGATGAATGCGGCCAAGTACGAGATATCCTGGATGGAAACCTCTTCCAGAGTGCTCTGGACCTCAACTGGGCCGAAGGTTCACCTTCCAACAAGACAATGACCCTAACACACAGCTAAAATAACAAAGCAGAGGCTTCAGAACATCTTGTGACCATTCCTGACGGCCCAGCCAGAGTCCTGACCTAAACCCAATTGAGCACCTCTGGAGAGACTTGAAAATGGCCTCCACCAACGTTCACCTCTAACCTGAGGGATCTGTAGAGGATCTGCAGGAGGAGGAGGATCCGGTCTGAAAAACTTGTTGGCATCTTCCCAAAAGACTCCTGCAGAATATTTTTCGTACTAACTGTATAGTGCCATCAATTTTTCAGCCCTGTACAGATGGGCTACATATATGAGTAAAATAACACATAACAAAGTATAAAATAGTCAGATGAAACAATTTAATGGGGCCCTGCTTGCTAGAGCTTACTTGCACACCTCCTCGTCACCAATGAGTGGTGACTCTGGCTTGGGCAGCAGGAGGAGGCGGGCAGTAAGCCTGCTTGGAGGTCTGCATAATTGACAGACAATGGATTTGAAGCGTCTCAGGCTCATTGCATAATTATTAAAGCCTCCTTTTTAAAAAAACTGGGACATAAGAGCTAATAAACAGCACTATCTGTCGGGGGGGGGGGCACATTTCTGCATGTAAGTGCGCTGGTTTACAATTTTTAACCTGTGTGTAAATTCCTTTAAATCAGTTGCCCAGTTTAAGAAGATATAGATAAAGTGGTTCCTTTTTTACCAAAATTTCAAAAGGTCTACTGATTTTTACACAATCTACTCTAACTACGTACTTCCAGCTCCAAAAAAAAACACATTTAACACACCTTTAGTCTCATTTTCATTAAAACTGAATAATTTTTCCTAAAACAACTGGACAGCTAGTTGGTACGTAATATGTTATTGGAGCATAAGTGGCCAACTAGCAACCTCCTCAGCCCCGGTCATGTGCCAAAACACGGGCTCCTTAACACTATCTTCTGGACACTTCAGCCAGGGCACCATCCATGAGGCGAGTTAAGCCTCTTGCCTCAGGCATCACAACATGAAGCAAGGTGGGTTGGCGAATTAGGGTTAGTCACCTGCTACAAGGGGACCGTGAAATAGTTTTCTCTCAACCATAATGTCATAGAGACCCATTACTAAAAAAACACCTGATATATTGCTACTGTATGAGTGAGATGGCGCCCTTCTATAACCCACCCTGCATCAGGCATCAGAGAGTTTGTTCACCCCTGGCTTCAGCAGTTTGTTTTTGTGAACTTACAATATGTCATAAGATTGTGTTATCTTCTATTTCATCATACACTTTGGCAGTAAGGGTACGAACCCCCCTCCTCCCCAGATGCATTGTATTCAGATATTAGCATTACATGCATTGGAGTAACTTGAAGCTAATGGCTCCAGTACAAATTGTGCCATGCCCGCGACTATAATGTATGGTTATATACGATCCGGCAGCATCTGCCATAGCGCGGTATAAACAGATGACAGACCCTTAATAAGAGCGGCAGATTGTGCCCGACGTTCTTACTATCGAAAAATTATTAGCATCAGTGTCTTAAGTCGTTACTTGCAGGGCAGAGCGTCCTGCATTCAACGCTTCGGCGTTGACAGAAAAAGAGTAGTGTATGCCCTGGGCTATATATGTGACTATTATAGGGGATTACACTCACCCCACTTAATTGAGGTACCACCATGCTAGTAACGGTTGGACCCCTTTTTCCTTCAAACTGCCTCAATTCTTCGTGGCATAGTTCAACAAGGTGCTGGAAGCATTCCTCAGAGATTTTGGTCCATATTGACATGATGGCATCACACAGTTGCCGCAGATTTGTCGGCTGCACATCCATGATGCGAATCTCCCGTTCCACCACATCCCAATGCTCTATGGATTGGATCTGGTGACTGTGAAGGCCATTTGAGTACAGTGCCTCATTGTCATGTTCAAGAACCAGTCTGAGATGATTCCAGCTTTATGACATGGCGCATTATCCTGCGTGAAGTAGCCATCAGATGTTGGGTACATTGTGGTCATAAGGGATGGACATGGTCAGCAACAATACTCAGGTAGGCTGTGGCGTTGCAACGATGCTCAATTGGTACCAAGGGGCCCAAAGAACAGAACTGCCGCTCACTGGATGTTTTTTCTTTTTCGGACCATTCTCTGTAAACCCTAGGGATGGTTGTGCGTGAAAATCCCAGTAGATCAGCAGTTTCTGAAATACTCAGACCAGCCCTTCTGGCACCAACAACCATGCCACGTTCAAAGCACTCAATCACCTTTCTTCCCCATACTGATGCTCGTTTGAACTGCAGGAGATGGTCTTGACCATGTCTACATGCTAAATGCAACTGAGTTGCCGCAATGTAACTGGCTGATTAGAAATTAAGTGTTAACGAGCAGTTGGACAGGTGTACCTAATAAGTGGCCGTGAGTGTATATATTACTACTATGTGGGCTATATATATCCCTACTATGTGGGCTATATATACACTACTATATACATACACTACTATGGGGCTACATATAGATAGATAGATATAACTTCTATGGGGCATATACATTTAATCTATGGGCTACAGTATACAGGGGCCTATATAAAAGATGAGTTATACGTGGACTTGTCTAAATTATATTTTATTTATTTTTTTGTAGTTATAAAATATTATTTAGAGCAGAGTGTGGGAAATTTTTTATCCAGTGACATTATACTGTAAGTGAGGTTGTATTTTTAGGATTCAGTGTGGAATTGTTCTGCAGGAGCTGAAAACAATGAAGTTCTCTTCCTGATGGAGCAGATCATCATGTGAAATACAAGATGCTACAATGTCTGTCACTGGCTGATATTAGTGTGTGATACAGCGACACCTGTGCAGTTTATAGATGCTTTTTGTTTGTAATTTCAGGTGTGCCGAATACTACGGGATCAATGGATAGAGCCTATGGGGTAGGGGGGCACATTGAATATTAACCTCAGGCAGCAAAAAGGCTAGAATCATCCCTGGTACTAGTCTTATCATATGGAAGTGACCATTATGGCCCTAAGCCTCTTGGCCCGGTTGTGACCGCACCTCTGCACCCCCTCAAGTTAGGCCCCTGATTACACGCACCATTACAGGCAATGGGAGAACTTACTGAAAAAAGAAGTAAAAAGCTAAGAAACAAACGGACTATAAAATGACCCTCCTCTTTAATCCTATAACTTAGACTTCATGTAATGAGATTTATCTAGCATTTTCTATTGAAGCTGATATGGAAGGCATTTATTTACAATGTCACTGATAAATGTATCTTTGTCACACACCGTTTTGCTAAAATTGTGAGATTGATCTAAAATTCATCTAAGATGCTATATAACCATAAGATACGAGCATTGAACAAAACAACATACAAACACAAAACTCCCACTACCGCTGCGAGCCTGAAATATATATAAATACTAAAAAAAAATCCTTTGCTTGTTGGATTGCCGGTTCCATAGTGTAAGCGGTAATTGAGTGTATATGCTCGTTGCTGCATTGGTCCTTTTTCTCTTTAGATCTCTACTTATTGTTTTCATCAAAAATACAGGGAAGGATTCCCATAGGATAGATGTGACGGCATGTTAACTAATGTGCCTGGCCAGCCATGCAATCATGTATAGATGTACAATATCCTTTGATATTATGTGAATTGGCACTAATAAATCTTTCCTGAGCATGGCACAAAAAAGAAATAAACACTAAGACAAATCTATCTTGTACAACGTTACAGTATGTTTACACAAAAGGAAATAAATGACTGTCATTCTGTATGCTTTTTAGGTA